>JANHGN010020048.1:23625-43272 GCA_024605025.1 Megaceryle maxima
AGCAAGCAGATTATATTTGTAGGGGATTTTTAAAAGTAATGTTTTTTACTTAAATATTTTAAAACATTAGATACTTAATTATTTCTTTCTCCAAACATGAAAATCTTTCCATGTGCAAAGCAAGAGAAGAAAAGAAAGTGTTTGGGACTTATCTGCAGACAACCAGCTGCATGGAAACTGTGTTGATACAACAATGCCGAGGAAACATAATTATTACTTTCAGTTTATGAACTGCATGTAGCATGAAAACTCCTTCTAAAAGTTCATTTTTTTGCAGATTCGGATTATGACAATACTTGGCACTTTTGTATTGACTCATATTGCAAAGTCTTGTGCAATTCATATATTAGAACTGTAGTTCTATCAATCCTAATTTTGTATCTATTTTGCAGATATTCTTGTACACAAAATAAATGAAATATTCCCCATTATCAAGATAAATTGATCCTCTCAGGTCTGGCTCTAGTTTATTTAAAGACTTTACAATTTTACTACTTAAGAGAAAGTCCTACAGAGGTGTTATCTCACCATTTATATTTTCTCAACACTTATGATACTGCTATCACACTCTTAAAATAAAAAAAAAAAAAAACAACCTTGTATCATGATTCATTCCAGGCTTATGCTCTATTCCTGAGGTAGGTTTTTCCCTTACACACAAAAGGAAATAGTTTTGTCCAATGTATGGGTCATTCCTTGAGATCTACCACTGGGTTGAGGAAAGATGCCCAAGTAACAATAGGGACTGGGGGGTGCAATGGTGGAAGAAGGACACAGTTCCCTTTAAAATGTAAACAAGGACAACATTTTAAAATCTGTGTATGTAAAATGTGTACAGAAAACATTAAAATGACACAAAACATTATCAACATTATGGTGAAGTTACTATACTTTTAATATTGCATTAAATTGTGATTTATAAGCTTGTTACTTTGAAGATTACTCAGTATCCACAGAACAGATTACTACTGGTGCATTTAATGAGCCAGAGGAAGTAGGAGGATGAACATGAGAAGATTGTTTTACATTGAAGAGTATGAGCTATTTGGTATTTCCAACACAGTACAAAAGAAAGCTTCTCTGTAGATTGATCATGGTTCAGTTAACATCACTGAATATCTAATACCTCCAACTCAATTAATTCTCACCTGATTAAGATCAGTCTGATATTCAAACTAAATCATCTCTCCAGTCAAGTAGAAATCAATATTTCTGATTTTACTTTTAAATTACAATAACAAATAAAATAGATGCATCGTCAGTATGCCAGGAGTAGCTTTCCTATTCTAGTCAACTATGGCATGCATAACACAGCTGATTAAAGAATTATTCTAATTTGAGCAACAATATATATAAGACAGATTAATTTGAATAGAGGGAGATAGCATGAAATAATTAAATTCATCTTATATAGGGCAAAGAGAAAATTGACATAAAATAACCTTGATACTTTTAAGTGAACCTCTGTTGTCAGATCAAATACTTTGTCACCACATATACTCATTTGCTATAACATAAAAATAATCATATAGTTTCCATTTTTCTGCCCATCACCACTGGGGAGGAAAGACAATTTCAGGAATTTTATGAAAGGGATATTCACCATGTTAAAGGTCCCTCCTCCTGCCCAATCTTTTTCAAGGTACTCTAAGCATGGAAAACCAGCTTTGTCTTAAAGTACACAATGCAAACAGAGGCTTAGTAGACTACAGCAGCTCTTGCACTCCGGTACAAAATGCTGAAAAGTCACCTGTCTCGTGATTGAGAGGTGAACATACAGCAGGAGAGAATGAATCGTCAGGAAGGCAGACAGCAAAACTGTGATCTGTAGAGGAAGAGTATTTTCACAAAAACCCCAGAAACTCTTTCTCTAAACACACTGCCTTGGAGTAAGGAATACGCGATATCAATATCCTGGGAACAAATCTGAAGACTCTGCTTCAGGAGACTGTCCTGGTTTCACTGGGACAGAGTCATAGGCCAGCCACGGTCTGCAGGCCATTAGCAGTTTGGAGTCAGTCACTCTTCCTGCTCTTGAGGACTGCCTTCCCACTTATTGTCGACCACTATAGGTACATTTGATGGGCTAAGTACAACTTTGTTTACTTTACACTGGCATGGGTATTAGTTTTGCTGTTTCATTAAATCTGGTTTTGTTTTGACCTGTGAGTCTCCTCTCCTTTTCCTGATCCACGTTCTAGAGGGCTGGGCAACTGCTATAGCTCAGGAGCTCTATGAGCTAAACGTAGACAGTGACATTTACAGTTAGAGATGAGAAAATAACATACTGAATGAGACAAAGGGCCCATCTGTCCTGTAAACTATCTTCTCAGAAGCCAGGTACAGCCGCTTCAGAAAAAAATGCCAGATTATTATGAAAGCCATTTTCTCAAGTTTCTTCCTAACCCCTATCAACTCTAAGCTTTGCTTATACCTTGAAACACAAAGTTCCCACATGCCTTTCATAACCCTTACAATCACTTGCATGGGGGGTCTAAACTGACAAGTCTCCAAGTTAAGAGAAGGAAGAAAACAGAAAAAAAACCCCACCCCAATACCAAAAAGGCACATGCTAGCTTGAACGTTGAGTGATGATGAATTGATATGTTGAATTCCCTCAACATCTACCTGCTCCAGCTTGCTTAAGTCCTGGGGAAGCCCCAACTATTGCAGTTGTGGTTATTTGCCTATTACTATGGATGCCTTTTTCATTAGCAAGTTTTCAAAATCTTGCTGCAAAAATTCATTGCCCTCAAAGTATCCCTTGGCTGGATGCTGAATAGGCCAAAGCAGTAGAGGGGAAAGGCTCTCTGCACAGATGAAAAATGTCTGGCAGGTGTTTTTTGTTGGGGGTTGGTTGGGTTTTTTTCAGAACAATCCAGTTACTTGCTCTGTAAATGCCTTCTACCTTCACTTAGAAGCATCAGTCTTTGAAGTTTTCATCTCTTAAATGCATAGATGTTACAAGTTTCTGTTAGGTCAAGTGCTCACACGTGGGAAGAGAATTTCTTTTCTGAAACTGTCTTAGGAAGAGCTTTCCAAACAAATGTAGGAAATCAATGGCTCATTTAAACAGTTTCAAAAGTTGTTTTTTTTTTTTTTTTTTTTAAATCCGTTTATGTTGTCTCTTGGGTTTTGTTAGAAACCACAATACCACACTAATTCTGAAAACACATGTAAGGCATGTAGGGATTCTCCAACATCACATAATTCAAAACAGAAGCACTGCTCAGATTCTGACCTACTTTTTATTGCAGAAACATTAACAGGGTTTCTGTTGTTTTCATACCCAAAACAAATAAAAGACCTAGAAAAAAAAAAAAAAAAAAAAAAAAAAAAAGAAAAAAAAAAAAAAAAGAAAAAAGAAAAAAAAAGAGGATTTTAAGAAACTACCATCAAGAAGTGACAAATCCAAGAAAGCCATGAATGATGAAGACACAGTCTCATTCCTGTATGATGAAAAGGCTCACACTGGGGGAAGCTCTCTCACTAGACTCACTACATGTGCTCTGCAGTCTAAAACTTGTTCCCATTCGGACTGAGAATTGTGGATTTTAGTCAGAGGTGTATCCAGAATACCCAAGCAGCAGCAGGGAAGTACACCTGACTGTCCCAATTAACCCACACTTGTCCACAGGAGATTGTTGGACCTTGTCTTCCTAATTTCATAATGAGCACTAAGAGACAGCAAATGAAACTGAAAAGCAGCCAGTTTAAGAAACAGAAACGTTATTTTGTTTAAAGGAGGAAAAAAAACCCAAACAAACAAACAACAAAAAAACCAAACCACAAACAAAAAAATGAACCAAACAAACAAAAAAACCAACAAAAACAAAAACAAAAACCAAAAAAACCCAAACCCACAAAACTGAGGAACACAGCCCAACACAGTAATTCCAGCATTCAAGTCAACCCAATCAATACAACCAAGAAAAGACAAATACTTAAAACCGGTCAACAAAAATGCACCAGACTAAAGTAAGTATAATTATGAAACAGAGATCTGAAAAAAAATACATGCATGCAATCTCGTGGTACTTTCAGCAGCTCTTAGTTCTGCCACTTGGACAAGGACAGGGCAGTTTTCCTCATTCTACGTTTCTGTGTCAGTCCTGCACACATAAGATGTGGCCAAAATGACTTTTGAGGACTGAGGGGTGGAAAGATTAAAGTTGTTTTTCAGTTTGGTAAGAATTCTAAATGCAGATTTGAAACCTGGCCAGTGTTCTCCTAAGTAATCACAGTGACAGAAATTAATTTTTTAAAAGAGTACACCTTAAATGTTCAAATGTTTCCTGACTATTGCTGAATGCTGATGAAATGCTGTGGTAGACATAATTTATTAGTAATATGCATTTAATCACTAGAACTTCAAACAGAACTTGGACTTCAACAGCAAGTGGAGCTTTGGCAAACATGATGCAGAGGAATATCTATTTGTCAGCTTTAGTGTAGTGGGCACAGACTTGACCTGATCTGATCTCCCATCCTGGACTTCCAGATTTGTCAGCACTTTTTGTATGCGTGTGTATACACACATGCCTATATGTGTATATGTACATATACATACATATGTACATGCATGTGCATTTTGCCCTAAACCCACAGAAATAGAGTACACTGTCACATACATGAAGTTCCAGCAACCCAGCTCCTTCAGAGCTAAGAGACAAGCCCTCCTGCCTCCGACTAAGAAAGACACTTGAAGCACGTGGTACAAAGAAGCACGTGTCCTCAGAAGACGGGAAGAATTAGCAAGGGCATAACTATCATGTATAAGGCTTTACAGTGACTGTTCTTTGTCAGTTAAAGCAGACTTAAGTGCTCAGAGGTGACAATCTATTGGGCTATTTGGGATTTTTTTTCCCACTTAAATTAAAAACAAACAAAAAAACAACACTAAAAACAAACCCAACCTTTTAAGCAAAGTGAATACATTGCTGTGAAATGGTTTACTTGGGTAAACCATGACTTGTCTACTAAAGATACCTGCTTTAGAAACGTTCTTGTCAAGTACATGCATTACCTTATATATAAAAGGCTTCAGTTAAAGCAGGCCCAACAAGCACAGCCACCTAGTTAAACTGAACAGTTTTTAAACAACTGCTTCCTTCAAGACTGACTTGATCGAATTTTCCTCACACCCTGCAGTAAGTATCCCTGACATCAAGCATTACCATACCAGGCGCTGGAAGAGGCAGAACTGGAACAAATGCAAGTTCCCCCATGGCTACTGTCTGTCACTGCCTGCTTCTATATAAACAAGTGCATCCACCTTGAGCTGTGCAGAGTAGCCTCGCTGCTGCTTATCCTCCCACCTCCTTTGGGAGCTGCTCAGCCACACAGGGACAGCTGAGAAGTTAGCATAACAGATGATTAAAAGTAACAACATCCACATCCCTCTGTCCCACAGTGACCGACTCCTTAGCTGAACTCCAACGGTAAAAAATAAAATTATTTATAAAGGCCAGATTCACCGAGCGGCAGAACCAGCAGTAATGTCCATCTACCACACGGTGGCGATAGCGCAGCCGTTTATGTAGCTAGAAGAGGCAACTGCACAGCTCTCCACCACCAACCACATCAGCTCTCATTTACAGCAGCCCCTTTCGGGGATATTCTTTTCCCCCCCTCAGTTCACTATTCTTTATGTCTAAAAGTATGATTTTAGCTTAAAGTTCCAATACCTAAGGTTCGTGTTTTTAATCATTATTATTATTATTGCTTCTCCCTCCTCTAAATGAAACAAAATACTCTCCAAGCAAAAGTGAAACTGGTATCAGGGTTCCAGGTGGAGAGTGGGGGTGGGTTGGGGCATACAGAATAGGGTCAAAATTTCAGGCTTTCTGGGCACTCCAACAAGGATACAATATTAAAGATTAATATACTTACGCTCTTTTTTTAAATAAGAGGAAGTGATTTTCCTTTACAGGTCCCAATTCATCCGATATTCCTTCCCAACCTTCATTTCAACATCTCCAATGCAGGTTACCATTCACTTACCTTAGTTTGCAGCATATCTCTTTTTAAAAAAAAAATTACTAGCCTTCAGTGCATGCCGATGTAGAGGTGCGGGAAGAATTCCTGCTGAATGAGGTACCATTCAGTGTTTGTAAGGATGACAGAACCAGAACTGCAATTTTTCAGAAAAATAAAAATTTGTGCTGTGCCTATATTCTGAACTGTACACTGAAAAATAACTTGACCCTTTTCAATAATGGCCACAGTGTGACAGAATATGTATAATTACTTTTTCAAAAGAAAGTGCAACATTGACTATGTAGGCAGTCAGAATTTCAGACCTCCCTATTCATGATGTTGAAGAGACGAGTTTCAATGATGTGACAAGAAAGCACAAAGTTTAACAAGACCTGGAAATTTGGTAGTAACTGTGTAACATTTTTTTCTTCCAACTTCTGTAAATTGTTTTAAATAAAGGACTGCAATAGGCAGTTACTTTAGAAGGACTGAATAGCAGACAGAAAATACTCTTGCCACAATACTCTTCCTGTATCTTTGACAGTGTTGCACAAAAGTTTTTTTGAATGACAAGGCACTAACAGCTCAGTATTTCGTTTGGCTTCCGGAAAACTCTCTATGAACTGTGAGCACTGTGCGTGGCCCTACAGCAACAGGGTGATTACGATGCTCCCACTGATCAGAAATCCCCCATGCCACACACACTCCCCCAGGCTAATGCATGTTTTCTTCAAACTTTTCAGGGACATTTAAGTGAACAGATGTGGCTAAGACTATGCAGAACAGCGCACGATGGACAGCTTATTACAACCTTACTTACAGAGCAGTTCCGTTGCAGACCAAAACCTTGCATAACGATAGCAGTCTGCTCAGGTGCTTCTACCCGCAGAGGGAAACTGATCACAGAAAGGAGGAATAAAATCCTAAATACAACCAACCTCCCTTTTAACCTATGTTTTTTGGTCCAAAGCATAGCTTCCAGGAATCATTTACTGCCCAGAAAGATTGTGCCTGGACATCAAGCATCAGAAAGCAGAAGGCAGATTTGATGACAGAGAGTCACTGGTTGATTTATAAAGTCACTGGTTTTGATAAGGAAGCACCAGGCTGAAGCCATGATGTCATGCCCAAGCACAGAGCAGACAAGAACCAAGCAGATGCTCCTGTGATGGTACCGGCTGTTAGAACCACACGGTACCAGGCCAAAGCATATGAGGAGGCTGCAGTAATAGACCTGATTCTATAGAGGAATTAAGAGGCCATTTCTCCATAACAAAGGTTATAATTTTGAAGACAGTAAAATGAAATACTTGTAGATAGATGATTTACAAACAAGCCTTTGAGAAATCCACAAAGCAAAACAAAATGCACCAGAACTCTTTGTCAGCTATGAAAGTCCTTTAAAAAAGAGGAGCTGTTCTTCAGTGTAAAGCGTAATGGGCAAATGGCATAAAAATCTGTGTAACACCATAGACTTCACTCACACAAGCCCAGACTCAAGTGTCGTATAATGAAGCCCTGGGGACAGTGCTCTAACTTCTGACAGTTGACTACCCTGTATTCCTTAAGCTTCCATGTATGCACACATGTAGTCAAGTTTGGGAGAAGGTGCTTGTTTAAGTGCATCTATTCTGCCCTCTCCAAATATCTTGTTTCTGATGCAAAAAGATTTTATAGTAATAGAGTCTCAACATTGCTATGAAAGGAGCAACAAAATAATCACGTTTTCAATATTTAGAAAAATGATTGCATTTTAAACAATTTATTTTGCAATTCTTCAAAAAAAATACTAGCAATACATCTGCTACAAACCATTGACAAAGGAGGGCAAAAGACACATCAAAAGTTTAGCCAAGGAGATATATATATGTGGCCTTACTTTAGAAACCATTTTAGTCACACTTCTTCCTGTAGATACTTCCTATGAAATATCATATGCTACCCAAACAAACAAGAACTACTCAATTTTTGTTTTGTCAATTTTTTTTTTGCTTTCTAAAAGAAGGAGACAAAGTTTGTTTCTAACAAGTTCAGTCACAGGCCATGCACAGGCCTCAACCTGCTGTAAGGCAAGATGTGACAGAAGACCGCTGCACATTCGCCAGTGGCTGCTTAGGACACTAAGAAGTCAAAGCAACATTCAGTGGCTAGGACACAAGCAGAAACTTGACTGAGGGCCTCATGCTTCTAAGGCTTCTATTGCCAGGACTTTCTCAGCAGCATCTACTGCATCCCTGCACAACCTTTTGCCTTCTGTATCTACTCAGGACTGAAAGCTCTTCGGGCTGTATCCTGCCTTCTATGTAAGGATCTTTCCTTTCCCATTTGGGACCTCTCAGTGCCATGACTGGATGGCTGTAAGTACTTTCTTTACTGGAAATTAAAAGAACATAGTCTGTCTAAAAATGTTTCCTCCATTTTCTGCATTCTGAACTAAATGAGCTTTACTCACTGAATGCAGATGTACACATGCCTCCACCACCACAGATTTGTCAGTATGTAAGTTTTTCCAAAGACTTCTCTCACCCTTATTCTGAAAGAAAAAAGGAAACCCACCCAAAAGCCAGCATATGCTGTATTGATGTGAAACCCCTAGAGGGCAACTACGCTTCAATTTCAACCTGCATAAATATTCAGCTCCTTAACTATTTTACAGATTATGTAAACTATTTCCTTCAACCTTGGGTTTTTTTCCCCTCATTTAAAAGAAATGAATCCTTTTCATTCTCAAATCACATTACTGCTGCCTATTTAGTGTAAGTTAATCACCACTACCCAACCAGAGACTGAGTTCTCAACCCAACAAAGCTCAAATGTGTGCAAAAGAGAACAACAAAGACAACACATGCAAGGGCCTCATTTAAACAAAGACAGAACACAAGCATATGAAAGACTGAAATCACTTTCTTTGCATTGAAGGCCTTTAACAATACATCTTGTTTATTATTCAGCTTAGTATTAATTTATTGCATGGCATCTGTTTTCTTGTACAGCAGGCTGGTTGAAAGTCTCAGACTTAGGAATTTAAGCTTCTACTGTTGGGATTACTTGCCTGGTTCCCTCTACATACTATGATTTCAGCCTTCTATATCATAAGTATCCAGGAATTTAAAAGAAGTGATGAAAACAGGAAGTAAGATGGCAAATTAGTTATGGAGAATAGTTTTATTTATTCTTTAGTCTTCAAATAGAGTCCAGGCCTGCTGCTAGTGGTGAAAGAAGAAAATAAAAGGGAAGTAATTTGGGCCATGAAAGTAAAAGAAAAATCTTCATTCAGTTCCAAGTGTTCTGCCCAAATTTTACAATTGGTAACTCCAGTGTACAGCTGAGCCTTGTTTGCAATGAAGTAACAGGCACCAACTGCCTTTCCCCTACTTTCCACCAAATCTTGGTGGTATCTGAAAGGCACTTACTATCCTGACAGTCCACAGCTGCACAGAACCTGCAGACATATTGATCTTGTAACATTAGGGGTGGCACCAGCAAATCAGTGACATTCCCGAGTGATGTGGTGCAACCTGAGATAGTGAGGAAAAAAACAGCTCAAAGGCATCCTTAGCAAATGCTCACAAAGCCCAGGGGTTTCTGCCCAGGTTCTTCAGGAGATCAAATACCCTAACAAAAATTCTTTTTTTTCAAAGCAGAATTCATTCCTTTATGCATACCAATGCAATGACACACATTGCTCCTTCATATATGGTCTTACCCTTATTTACACGTGTAAACAGACACTAAAAATGACTGCCAGTGGAATTCACTTTACCTAATTTTAGCCACCTAAAATTTACATGTCTTGCCTAAAGCTGATTCTGGAAGTACTTTGCTGTCCTTCTTGTTGCCTTGATACAAAACAGAGAGAGAGTGCACAACATACTTCCAGAATGCAGTTAGGTCCCACCTAAGAGATTTAAAAAGGATGAGTGCTTTAGACTAGACATAGCTTTCAGATGACTAGAACTGAGATGAAATGTCTCAGATCCTATATGTCTTAAAAAAATCATTAAGGAGGAGTTCAAGGAGCCAACAGAAGTCTCCAAAGGATAGTGCTCCACTTACAAAGATCTTCTCTCTGAACACTGCAGGATAGAATGGAGCAACTGCTGCCCCACTGGAGCTTTGAAAGAGTGCAGAAGAGAGAAGAGGAGAGCTAGACACTGTTTCTTACTCAGGTTCATCCTCTCTGACTGCGTGAAATACACCAAGCTTTAAGTCATCATTCTGAATTCTTGCCACAAGTTCAAACAAGGCATAGAGACTTGAGCACTGGAGAACTGTTAGTACAAAACCTGCCCAAGTAAAAAGTTATTGTTCACTCAGGCTTTGGACACACAAAAAACTTGTTACTACCATATCTCTTTATACGGATGCCCACAGCACATGGTAGAACCTAAAGTTTAGCATAAAAACCTTGTAATCAAACTTAAGACATTGACTATATTACATTAGAAACTAGGGAATTTCACCTGCTCACATAAAGCAATTATAATCACTTACAACTTACCTTTTCTGTAAAATGTATCTAGGTGGACTTGAAGTACAGTAATGCAAACACTAAATTACCCTGAAGTACTTTTAACACAGTCATGGAGATTATTTTTTTATCCTCATTAAAGTGGCTGAACTAGCTTTCAAGCAAGTCAAGTCATTGCAACTCAAACACTAGCACAATGGAGGTAAGTAATGTCAGGTCTGGAAGAGGCAGCACTGCACTGAGACTACTGCTTATGCCTCAGAGAGAAAATACTTTTGTGAACTACAGGCCTTGGGAAAGACCATGAGAGCAAAATTAGGTTGCACTAATAGAATTGCCTGTGAAATGTTTCATTGGTTTCCTGAGCTCAACTAGTTATCATTTAGAAGAGAAATTAATTCTTTAGTCATGTCAATACAGCAGTTTTCCACAGAGACAATAATATATTTTTGCATTTAAAAATCCAACATGGACTCTTACCTTTCATTAACAACTGCAGTATTGAGACAATAATTAAATTTGGGTCAATAAATGCCTATTTGAATGCACAAATAGTTATCTTGAAGAGAATGGAACTAGCATATTTAACTTAGGCAACAAAAAATAAATTCACATGCCGTATTTTCCTGAATTGGTATTTAAATGGCAAGAGCAGAATACAAACAGGTAACACCAGGACTATTCATCTGAACTAGTCTGTCGGGAGAATGCAGCTAAAGCAAAAATTGCCAACTCTGTTAAGTATCTTCCCTCTGTAGAAGTGCAAAAATTATTTTGGGGAGTTGTAATTTACTAAGTGTCCTTTGCCCAACAGTGAATGTTTTTCTAAATTTTATGTACAGTCATTTACATTAATTTGATGGCAGAGTGAAGAGGACAGATTCCACAAACAGTATTCTGTTTTAAAGCTGCTTAAGTTTCATAGCTACCTAACAGATGAAGTGCATCAAAATCAACTTACACAATAGCTTTGCTGAAGCAAGGGGACTCTTTTTCACTATTAGTACTATTAGGACTATATTATTACTATTAGGACTCTTTTTCAATATTAGTACTAATGGTACTGAATGGTAATGAAGCATCATGAGATGTAGATAATATAAAACAGTTTAAAAATAAGACATTGGACAGAAGTTACTGAAGAAACCACAGAAGCTCTGAGCTGTTAGTATCCTGTTAAAGATTCGTTAGTTAGCTAATTACTACCTAATCAGTAATTAAAACTTTGGTTATATAATCCCAAACAATATACATTATTTTACATTCTTTTTCATATTATACAGAAAGCAACAGCAAGTTTCTGTTCATTAACTAGATGTATGTTAAAGACTACCTTAAGGTAGTAACATAGAACAGTGCCTTAAAATAATGCAAGAACGTAAACATTTCACCCTGATCTTCCCAGCAGGCAGAAGGAATATACCCATTTGAATCCCTGAGAGTCTGTGTGCTTGCCCTGCTGCACTGGGTCTCTCTCAGCACGCTGCGCTTCTTCAACCACATTGACTTTTGCTCTCAAGTATCTCCCTCACTGAGGTGCTCTGCAATCTGGAAGGAAATAGGAGGGACGTTTCCCATGCACTGCAACTTGTGCAAGCTGCAGTGCTGGGGTAGGAAAAGGGATGGCATCCAAGACAGGCACTATTCTATAGGTATACCCATGATGGGCACCACAGACAGACTAATACTTGTGCAAAGCCTGTAACACAGAGGTTTTCTATGTTTAGGAGCTCAATTTCCTCAGCAATGTTTAGACTATACTTTTCTCACGCTCTTAATGAACAGGAGGCACACTGTAAACTGGAGAGCTTATGCAAAGAAGAGATGGAAGTCAGGACAGATGAGGAATGACAAAGATTATTTACACCACAAAAAAAAATAAAAGAGTACTTTCCACCATCGGCCTTCTGAATTATTTTGACTGGGCTGTCAGACTCACTGTAGAAAATTACCACCCCAATGGCAGAAAAAAAAGTAATGTGCAACAAAGTATAGTATTTGCAGTTGCAGAATGTGGTGACTCTTGTTTACTAGATACCATTTTCGTCAGCCTGAAGCACTAATAGTTTTTTAACAAATTAAATTTAAACTTTTAAATTTGTAATTTGTAAATTTAAATTTGTAAATTTAAACCTTTTTTTTTGTTTTGGTTTTGGTTTTTGGTTTTTGTTTGTTTGGTTTTTTTACATTGTGACATTAAGGTTTCTGTTTTTCTTCTGTTTTAAATTCTCCATGCTCTTGAAAACAACTCTGGTATCTCAGTGTTCAACACCTTCCCTAAGCCATCTCAGGGACTCAGTGGTAGAAACAGTTTTCCATATAGTTACTAAACAATCCTTTTCTTTTTCCCTTCTTTTGGTCTTTTAGATAAAACAGATTGTCCTATTTCTTCCGTTCAAAGTGTTGCTTTTATTCAGACCACTACCAAGAATCTGCTCAATGTCTGAAAACATAAATGGCTTGATATACAAAGAAGAGCTAGTTTATACATCTAAGAAACCCCAAAATTTAGAAAACAAAAACCATTTTTTGCACAGTAAAAAATAACTAAGCATTGGAACAGCCTGCCTGTGGAAGCTGCAACATTAGTCAGATTACAGCACAAACAGACATACTAGCTATGGCCACAAAAGATGATGGGCCAAAGTGTCTTATTCTAAAAGTCCTTCCCAGCCCTGCATTCCTCTTGTGCTTGCTAGATGTGCCCTCCAAAGAGGAGGTAATTTTCTAGAGGACTCAGGTTTGACCATCTCTGTATAGAACTGAAGCTAATGCTATGAAAGCAGTTAGACCCATCTAGATTGCATCAAGAAGTCCTGCTTTCAACCTCTTATGTGCTTCCACTTTATACACCTTGTATACATTTCCCACATACTACAGCATGGCATTCAGAAGTCCTTTTTGCCAACATAGGGTGTATCTCCATAAAATGACTTTTAAAAAGTTAAATTGATAGTCTACAACTACCGGTGAGATGACATCTCAAGCCACACCTTTGCACTGCTTTTTCACCAACTTAATAAGCATCCCATTACAGCAAAGTGTATAGGATATCTCTGTCACCAAGAAACAAAGCAAGACCTCTATCAAGCCTGGTATGCCAGTGTAATGATGAATTTACACTCATAAACAGACTGTATGACTTAGTGTTTCAAAAAGTACTATTTAAGTATCCTTAAAGTCTATTTTTGATCTGGAGGCTTGGAGGCTATATTTAGTTTCTATTGAAAACTGGGAGAAAGAAGAGTGACTACATACTTTCTGGAGAGATTCTAGGTCACAGACAGGAAGAAGGCTATAAAGTGCAGGACACTATATGAGATAAAACTCATAGAAGGAAATCCTGAACATAACTACTAGAAATCAAAAAAGTTATTTCAAACTTAAAGAAGCCTTTCTTTAAACTCAATGTAGGAAAAAGGTAAGAAGGCAGATCCCTTAATACCATAATTTAAGTCCAAAATTCCCTACAACTATTTCAACTCTTCCACAATACAGTGGATATCATGAGAAGAACCTGTTCCCTCCATTCAAGGCAAATTTTCATGCAGTGCTCTTCTACACTATCTTCTTCAAAATCCCTATTCCAAGTTCCTTTCCTACTTATTATCCCATCAGAATTATTACCTTCCATCCCTTATGATTCCTTTCAAATCCTTTACTACTATCCCTCTCTAATCTAGAATGCAGCAGGTAAATCGCTTTTCTTGCTCCCTGATCATAAATGTAAAGTCTCATCCATATCTCTAAAGCTCTGTACAGCTCTAGTATTCCTTGCCCATCCCCTTTCACATCCTCTGACCAGCCCTGCAGCTCTTGATTCCTTATGCAAAATACTCTCGCCTTCTGTCATATGCCTTCATGTAAAGGTATCTATCCTGATCTCGGGCAGTACACATTCCAGGTGCTCTTTTCTGCACACTACTTTGCTTCTTGAGGGTGATAAACTTTTAAAACTAAAATTCAGAGGGATGACCTTTTTGTTTATGACCTTTTATTACTGTAGCCTTTACTCCCTCCTTAGGCATCAGACCTGTAAGTGGAACACTCTTTAAAGCACAGACCTCCCTACTCTTTTTTTATGCAGCACCACAGAGACAACTATTGGAAAACAATTACAATAGAAACAAAAATAAATTCAGGGGTGGGAAAGAGGAGGATTAATTTTTGTTGCCATTATTATAAGGGCACAAACAATAATGTACAAGAATGCGATTTTACTCAGCAACAGACAACACTGTTTCTACTTTTTTTAAAAGCTGTGTATTGTTTAGTGCTTACCATAGGACCTATATCAAAGAAAAAATGCCAGAGGGACAACTTGCTCAATTTAAACTACGCAATCTTTAGAACTACTGCTCCACATGGACAAAGAAGTTGAAAATGTTTTCATCCCAAAGCAGAAAGAAAATTTGAGATTTCATTGAACACACTCTGATGTTTCCTCAACACCAAAAAGCATGAAGACCACTTAAGACTACCACATCTTATTGCATGTGTTTTTATTTGCAAAAGTTCAAGTGTCAGCTTGAACTTGCACTCCCCCTGTTGCCTGAGAAGGCCTGGGATCTCTGCCCTTTTTTTTGACTGGCTCTGCTGATGTGTAATATCCCCCACACAGGTATGTACAACAGGTATAGCTCTTCAGTCTACAGGAAATAATGGACATCAAAATGATAACTTTCACAATGCACTGCCTCATAAAATCAAAGCATATTATATGAAACTGCAACTAATATTCTGATTCCCATGTAGCTCAATTTAATACTTCACTTCAATCTTTCTGATTTGGATAAGCAGTTTTCTTTGGCATACACAACTGCCAGCTTCACGCATTTGCTAAAGTGTGGTGGTCAGAGGTTTTTCACTCTTACCTTATCCTGAATATCAAATCCTTTTTACAAGGCCAATACACTTCTTGTAGGCTACCTGAAAGCTCAGTATTTATTGTACTTCTGAATGCACAGTAGCTACTTCTTTGACCAAACTAAGTTCTATTTTCCACCGCTCAACCTAATGGTATCTACACAACACATTCTGACTATAACAGCTGAAAACTAACCTATTTTTTGTGTGAAAGTAACCCCAGGGTAATATTCATAATTCATATACAATATAAATATTTATACACATGCAAAGGGAACATAGCCTGACCTCTTAAAAGTATTAGATTTATTTACACAAAGTGCTAACTGTGTTGCTGTTGAATGTGGTATCTAAGAGGGGTTTATAATTCAAAACTGCAAGGCAACTACTTAATACAACATTATGGACATACAGTTAAAATGACAGTTACCATAAATCACATGTACTGCCATTAACAACGTGCTGCTATGTGCAAAGTAGTATACTACTGTAATATTACAATACATAAGCTATGGTATCTGTAAGTTATCACCACCATCAATGAATGGATACAAAAAACCCCTACAGAATCCCAAGTACGCCCTCACTTGCTGGCAGTGAGAACAACTGAAACACAACAATCAAAATGTGTCAACTGGGAAAGGAAATTATGAGAATCAGCAAATAGCGTATATTCCAGGAAAAGATACAAACCTGGTATTAGTAAGAGGCTGCAAGTAGCTTCCCCCCTTTTGTTGGAAGACTTGACCAAGTCTTCCCTATCTACTTGATGCTGCCCTACGGACACTCACCTCATAGATAGTCAGCAAAAAGTGGTTCTCTAAAGACTTACCCCAAGATCAGTAGCTACAGGCAAGTCTGAATTGCTCTATTTTCACAGCTTGCACCAAATCAACTTCACCAGGACCCTAAGATATGGAAGCAGCTAATCAACCTAACAATATAGGGTTTATCAGTGGAGAACTGGAAAAAGAGCACGTAAAAAGCAGCCTTAGCCTCAGAGAGCTAAACATAGACATAACCCAAATGGATGCAACTTTTCAGAAGTCCCTAATGTAACTTTTTTCCAAAGTCATTACTTCTAGCATCCTTCCTGAAAGAAACATATTTGAAGAAAGGGTGTCAAAGAAGAGGCTTTTACACTTTTCTCACCCCTGGGCAAGGAATTTACAGTTACAGAAGTTGTATGAAGAGAGAAACAATTATCCAGATTTGATGGGGAGTTTGTCAGTGAGTAGTCATGTGACTAAAAGGTAGAAATAACTGATGATCTTGGATCTTCATTTCAAGTCCAACACTTAAAATAATCCAAGAAATGGTACAAAAGGACAAAGGTATTGTTTTTCTCCTTTCTTTATATACAGTTAAAGTACTTCCACTCTGCAAATGTTAAAACTCTTATCAATCTACAGTGTGAAAGAACAGTTTTCCTCCTAAGATTGGATCATCAACTGAACACGACAATATAATCATTGTAGCACATCCTAAAAGCTTCAAAAGGAGCAATCCTATTGTTCAACCTTCAGCAGTTAGCTTGTTCAATGCTACCGTCACAGATACTACTACCCTGTACTACAATAGTCTAAAAATAGACAGCATCTTTAAACCAGTATTTGTTAATACCATGTAATTAATTTGTGCTGTGGTAAGGTACTTATGCTGAACAGGGAAAACAATTGGAAATTCATGATCTTAACTGGAAACCAATATAAAATCTCTGAGTTGAGAAAACCAAATTGAAAGACTGGATAAAACATAGGTAACCTCTTGAAGTTGTCATCTATGAGCTTTGAACTATGAATATCACTTCAGTGTCATAGAATCATAGAATCATTTTGGTTGGAGGAAACCTTTAAGATCATCAGTTCCAACTGTTAACCCAAGCACTGCCAGGTCACCACTAAATCATGTCCTGCAGCACCACATCTACACGGTAAGAGAATCAAAATTAAGACAGTGCTTGTAGGATATGGCAACCTGGCTGAAATTGATATTCATTAGAGTACTCTTTGCATGAATAGGAGCATTTGGACTCTGTGGTCTTTATCAGAGCCCCAGCTGGTAATGGTTGAAGGTTAATGCCTTACCCCATTCTGTTCAATTTTCTGTCCTAATTAGTCCTCCAAATCTATAGCTGTGAGCACCAAGTGTCTGTACTCAAAAGAAACTAATTAATGCTAGCAAATTAGATCAAGTCCAAAGATCCAAGAGCCAAACTCTTAAATGCTCCTTGTTAATAGGAAGTGTAGCTGTCAATAACTGCTGTTGGTGGCTATAATGAGGCCTCTTTCTTTCATTGAAAGTGATTTCATTTCTCTTTGTCCCTGTAAAAGCTGTTCCATTCCCTAATAAAAAAAAAAAAAATAAAAACCCACACACAACTAAGTTGCAGTAGTAAAGCTATCAGTCTGACCTATTTCTTGTCATCAGCTGGGTTGAAATGACATGGAAGGGGGAAAAAGAAAAATAGTCTAATAGGGCAAGTTCCCTCCCTAAACATTTTCTTCAAAGTCCTAACACTAGTTAGAATACTTAAATATCCATCACCAAGCAATACTATATGCTCTCATATTTCTTTTCTATAAAATCACCCAAATTAGTTTAGGGGAGTTAATGCTGTAAGTATAATTAAAAAAAAAGAAAAAAGACTGCAAGATCAAGGATCTCATTTTTTCAAACTGTAATTTACATATAGCTGTTCTCTCTGCACAGTTTGTTAGAGCAAATCTCAATATAGCATAATCCCTCTAGATATTGTATTAATTCATATAGTTAAATGTGATGAGAGTAAATGTTCATGTAAATATATATAGCTGAAGAACGTTTTCAAAATAAAAGCTATTGTGCAGAAACAAGAACATCATATAAAAATTCAGCATCCTACTCATCAGCAACGCTACCCAGGCAAAAACACACAGTAGTCTACTGCCAATGACAAATACAGTTGTACACTATCAAAACATCTATAATAATTTAAGTAGCTGAAAACTGCACAACATACAACAGTGATCTCAACAGCTTTGTGTAGGATCATGGGGTCACCTGCAATATGACTGTAATGTATTAATATTCAGATAATAAAGTACAGCAACAGAGGATAATATTCTTCTCCCCTTCTCTACCTGCAGTTCTGATGCCAGATTGAAACTATTCTCAAATTATAACCTTATTCTCACAAAAGTGAGGTTGCAGATAGTAAGGAAGCATTCTTTTTTTCATGCTTATAAGAGGTCATACCAGTCATAAAAATCTGATTCCTTCATCAAGCTCTGAGCAATAAGTACACATGCACATGTAAATAATTACTGGTCACAGCAGCTCAATTAAAAAAAAAAGTTACCAGGTGTTGTCATGTTAACTCATTGATTTTTATCTGGTTTGGTCAATTAGAAGATCACTATATTCCCAGATAATCCTAAAATATGCAAGTTCAAAAAAAAAATTCTTAACGACTGTATTTGCACAATGAGACAAAGCATATGAGCACAGTTTGGTTATAAATGGTGATTTTAGTTTTAATTTGCTTCACAAAAATAAGACTCATCAAAACTTTTAAAAGTGAGCTGTATGTAATTTCCCACTATCAGTCTTAGCATCTTCCAGTGTCAATCTCAGAACCATGACTGTAGGTTCCAACAGGTTAATCCTCCCCCAGCAATTACCAGAACTTGGCCTGCAATACAAAGGAAAGCGAGCAACATCGCTGACTAAAGTCAAGCTGGAATTTACTAAGTATTTCACACCCTTCATTATCTGCATTTCTGATGAGAAAATATATATAACAAGACTTTTATGAAGAAGGGATATCTAAAGGTACACTTGGGCATTTAAATGTGCAGCATCACATGCAGTTCAATCAGAAATTTCTTTAGACTTATGGGCCTTGATGTGTCAGGTGTAAGGGTCATGGTCTAGAGCAGGTGGCCCCTACAGGGACAGAGATGATGTCAGTGACAGGACTGTTGAGTAACTGCACATTATCAAAACTCTGGTTGACACTGGTCATGCTCAACTGTAGAGAAGCCTGCAGTAGTGTTGCATCCCATCATTTTCACTAAGTATCAACATGAGCCCTGAGGAGCAGAGCGCTAATGGGGAAACTGGAGAATGGGAGGAGGGTGGCTGCTTGGAAATGTCCTTTTCCAGCCACACTTCCCAAACCATTTTTTAAAGCCTTTCCAAGTATGAAGAGGTTTTTTGGCAACATGAATACAGTTGCCTTAATTACATGGTTCCTACAGACAAAAGAACCAACATAACAGTTTTCTCCAGGGAAGATCCTCAACTCAGCAGAGGTGGAATCATACCCCTTTCGTCTCCCTCTCATTAAA
>JANHGN010020049.1:0-33364 GCA_024605025.1 Megaceryle maxima
GGCGGCGAAGCGGGAGCGGGGGCGGCTGCGCCGGCGGCGGCGGCGGCGGCGGGCGGGCGGGCGCGCCTCTGCGCGTGCGCGAGTCGTCCTGTCCCGTCCCCCCCTACTCCCTCCACCTCCGCGGGCGCGTGCGTGCTGCAGGCGGGCGCGCCCCACCCCCTCCGCTTGTTGCCGCGCACGCACGCACGCGCCTCCCGCTCCCTCCTTTCTCGCGTCACCCCGACGCTGGGTGGGAGCCGCCATGTCAGGAGCCGGCGCCTGTCCCCGGAGTCTCACGGGCGCTGGCGGCACCGTGAGGGGAGGAGGGGGCAAGGACCCCTCAGATCTGAGGAAGCGCCTGGGCCTGAAGCCATCGTGGGAGGGGATCTCACGGGGGCAGCGCTGCCCACCGCCCCTCCACCAGAGGGTGCGGGCTCTGAGGGCCATGTGCTGTGTAATCCCGGGGAGCTTGTCCTCGCCGGGGAGGTAGCGCGGGGCTGGACCTCTCCTCCAGGGTCCCCCGGCTCGTCGGATCTCGTCAGCTCTCCCCAGGCCCGGTGAGGCCGAAGGCTGCAGCTCCCGGCAAGAGACCAGCGGCCTCTCGGCCCAGGCTGTGCTTCCCCAGGGGCGGAGAAAGAACCGGGGAGAAGGTGGAAGGACGAGCTCAGGAGCACTCGCGCCCCGGGGTGCGGGTGAATCCACGCGGCCAAGTTCAGAGCCCGGAGGCGCCTGACCGAGAGCTGGGGCAGCTGGTGGCGATTTTAACCCGGGAAACCGGGGGAACGGGAGGGGGCCACTATGGCTGCCTAGCATGGTGCCTCAGCAGGCTGCTGTTTGGGACCTCGCTGGTGCCCCAGCCTGGTCCTCCAGCCCCGGGTGAGGCTGGAGGAGGGTGAGTGGGAGGGAGGGGGCCAGGCAGACATGGAGCCAGGGTGGCAGGAAGGAATGAGGGTTTGCAGCAGTGATGCACGGTTGGCTGGCACTTGCTGCACCTTGTGTAGAAATAGCAGGGGCCGCCAGGCAAGAGGCAGAGGAGCTGCATGGATCTGTGCTGCACCCTTTGCCGTGCAGGGAAACGATCACGTCCCTCCACTGTCCCAAGACTGGAGCCAGAGAGATGCCAAAGGAGGAAGAGCAGAGAGCCACTTGGACTGGGTCTCCCTGTGGGCATCAGCCCCATGAACATCACTCCTTCAAGAAGAGCCCCATGAGGGATCCTCCTCCAGCCCCATGCAGCACTGCAGGACCCTGCACACCTGCTGCAGAGGCAGAGCCTGGCTCAACCCTGTGTGCAAGGGCAGGTGCCAATCCCTCTGCCACCCTGCAAAGATGAGGCCTTAGCATCCTGGGCAGAGCAAACTGCTTGTGGGACTTGAGCCCCCTCTCCGTGCTGAAGGGCTGACCCAGCCCATCTGCTCCTGCCTGGGTAGGACTCCCATTCCTTTCTGCTGAGTGTCCTTTAAACATCACATGAGTTTGAGCTCATCTTTGCAAGTTGTTCCCATTAGCCTCCAGCAAGCTATAGGCACTGGGTGCTGCACAGGCCAAGCCTGTGTGGCAGCAGGCACCATCAGGATGGGCTGTTGTCAGGCTGTCCCTGTCCAGAGACACCATCACTGCATGGGGAGAGAGGGGAGCTGAGATGCAGTATGTGTATTTTCCTTTCTGCCTGTTAGTTTTTTTGTTGGAAACCATCAGGAGTGTCTGGTGCTGCTCCTGTGCCAGGAGAGCACCCCTGCTGTGGGTTGTATTGGGGGAGGGAGGTACCTGCACATGGATTTCCCTCTGGTCACATTCCAGGGGATACGGTCTCATATGCAGGACTCGCATCAGGCTAGGCTTGCTCTGGGCAGGATTGGCCTTCGCAGTGCTGTGTGGTCCTGCCACACACAGTGACAGAGTGATGAGGCAAGTTGCTGCCCACCATGGGTGTACCCCAGGGAGAAGGAAAGCTGCAGGGCCCCAAGAGCGACCTCACTCTGCATCCATGTCATGAGGTCCTCTGGTGTCAGGTCATGTGCAGCAGCAGCTCAGGCAGGTGGAGAAACATGGGATTTTCCAAAGTGACTTATTCCTTGCCTTAGACATGCTGCTCAGGGGAAGGAAGGTGCCATTCAGAGGGGCAACCACTCCTGGGTCACAGAGCCTGGAGCACTTGCCCAAGCTTCCCTGCTTCCTCTGCAGTGCCAGGGATGAGCACTGGCCCAAGAAATTTTTTACAACCAAGACAACCTCCTGAGCCTAGCACCGCAGCTTTCTGCTCACATTCCCCCTTACCAACACATGGGTACAACCCAGCAGGTTCTTTCCAGTGCTCACATGTGGCTCCACAGCCCCAGAGAACCCATCTGCCTGGCTGCTGCTTGTATGCAAGAGGCTTGGAAGGTGCTACAGGCTTGTTGGAGGACAAGGGAAGCAGCTCCTCTAGCCAAAACACTATCGCTCAGGAGGAACAGCCCCTGCAAGGCAGGGGGTGATGGGAGACGAGTGATCACAGAAGAGTCCCTTATGGCAGGGGTGGAAAGAAGGAGCAGGATGAGTCTCTTTTCATCAGACATGTCCCAGTTCAGAGATCAGGCACACGAGGCTGAAACAGGCAGCTCTGTCCAGTGGATCTCCAAGGGATTCTGGCCTGGGCAGGTCTGTGCCCCTAGGGACTGATGGAGACTGGGACAAAGCCTCCATCAAGTGAATCCTGCACCACGGAGCTCTTACCAGCATGTCCATGCTGCACCTATGTTGCTGAGAGCACATCCCTGCTCTCCATGACATGACTCCACTGTCTGGGAGACAGAGGAAGGGATGCAGGAGGTGATGGCACCCAAAGAGACTCTCTGCTGACTGGGTAGAGGGTACCAGCACGGGGCCATGCACACCAGCATACACTGGCCCTCTGAGGGGGGCCGGGCTGGACTGAAGCTGGATCAAATGAGTCGAGTTTGGCTTCCCCGCATCCTCCAGGCGATTTTCTACGTGCCAGCTCCGGAGAGCTGCACAAGCCCAAACACAGGCTCCTCGGCGCCCTGTCCTGCCCATGGCCACGCCGGGAGGTTGCAGGGCAGCTCACGGTGCCCATCCTGCTTTTCACCCCAATATTTTTTTTTTCGCTCCCCCTTGCCCGCCACACACGGGTGTCACCCCATAGGCCCCACGCGGGGGTTGGCTCCATGAAGCCCCACTCGCGTTGCCGCAGAGGCATCTTCTGGCGCAGGGCGGGCTCACGGCCGGGACCAGCGAGCCCCGGCCGGGCGCTGCCCCTGCGGCAGCGCTGTCCCCGCTTCCCGGGGTACACACGGGACGCACCGCCAGCTGCTCCCCCTGAAAGCTGCCGGAGACTGCCGCGTCCACGTGTGCGGCAGAGCCGGCAGCGGGGCGGGCGCCGCGGGAAAACGCGCAGCCACCCCACCCCGTCGGGGCGCTTCCCGCCAGTGACGCCGCGCCTCAGGGCGGGGCCGACCCTCCTCGCCCTCTCCCGCTGCAAAGATGGCGGCGAAGCTGGAGGGCCTGCCCGCCCTCAAGATGGCCGCTCGCCGCCGTGCGGCCGGCTGTGCCCCCAGACCGCCGCCCGTCTCTTGGGGCGCTGCCGGCGGCGAAGGGGTGTGTTCCCGGCGCGCCCCGCGCGAGGGTGGGCGGGGCGGTGGGATGGCCGCCGGGAGCTGTAGTGCGGGGTGGGTGGTGGTCACGTGCCGGGTCCGGCAGTGGCCGCTCTGGGAGCGGAGGCGCCAAGATGGCGGCGCTGCGGGGCGGAGCGGTGCCCGCCGCGGCAGGGACCGGGGCCGGCGGCTCCGCGGCCGGGGCCGCTCGGCGAGGGCTGGTGGGCGGCGGAGCCCCGCGAGAGCCGCCCTTCCGCGCCGGCAGCCCTTTGCAGGTAAGCGGCGGTGGGGGGTGGCGGGCCGCGCCGTGACACGTGGAGGCCGGGGCGGCTCCCGCGGCGGCACCACGTGTGCCGGGAGCGGGCCTGCCGTGCCGCTGGCGGGCGGGGGGCCCTGTATGGGCCGGGCGCGCCTCTCCCGCAGGTTGAGTGGGATGCCCAGTGTCCTCTCGTTAGAAGGGGGCTGTCGCGGTACTGGGGCAGGGGTTCACGGCACGGCCCCGGGACCTGCTAGGGCCGGGGTCTCTGCGCCCCCCGCGGGCGGTGACACCCAGCCCCTTGAGAGTGGTGGCCTGAGGCATGGCGGCCGGGGTCTCCCCTATGTTCTTCCATCCCAGCGTCGCCATCCGCCACCTGAGGCGCGGGGCGAGGGGAGGCGCGGTTGGGACATCGACATCCGCCGGTTTTGGTGACGGGAGCTCCCGGTGTGGATGTGAGGTGCTCCGGTCCGCTCCGAGAGGGAGGAGATTCCCTGAGCTGCACCAGGGGTTTATCCTGGGGGAAGAGGCGGATTATTTCGGGGAAAGGGTCTCTCCCTCCGGGACAGGTCTGGTCGCGGTGCTGCCGCCCGTACGCAGCGTCCTTGCTACTGCCAGTGTCACCGGCCTCTGATGTCAGGTCACTGGCAGGACCCTGCCCTTGCTGGGCTGCGATGCTGGATTGTGGGTGCGTTGCTGTTCGTCTGGGGAGCACGGGTGTGCAGCACCTTTGGACAGGACCTACGGGTACCTGCGCTGTGCACCGGTTGAGATTTTGGAGAGCCCCATGCATCTACCCCTTCCTGGGTGCTCCTCCCTGGCCAGGAGGGCTGCTCTGGGGGAGACTTCTCACCCCGAGCCCGGACAGGGGGATGCTGAGTCTGTCTCGCCTTTCCCTGATGTGGAGGGAGCGGTCCGTGTTTGGGGCAGAGAAATGTGTTCCAGTCTGATGATTCCCGAAAGCAACCGAGGAACCCACGAAGCATCCGTTGCTGCGCCGGCTGGAGCCCCATAGCTTGTCGGGCTCGCCCTGTGCCCTTGCCGGCAGCTTGGTCCAGGTGAGAGCCGCCTTGGCAGCTGGGTGGGGGGAGAACTGCCGCCGCTCACTGCTTGGGCGTAGCCCCAGCACGGCATGCCGGGCACACGTGTCGCCAGCGTGGCTCAGATGGGCAGCTGCCCTTGGAGGCCTCGGCTGTGCCTCTTGGGTACCGCAGCAGCATCTCCTGCTCCGTTTGGGTGCTGCAGGAGTTGGTGGCTGCGCTCAGACCGTCTCCATTTTAAGCTGTTGGTTCACACCCCTGCTTCTCCTGTGTCCAAAGCTCCCTCTGGGGATGCAGGTACCCTCCCTCCTCCCAGGCTGCTCTGGCACGGCGTGGCCCCAGCCCGACCCTGTCCTTGAGCATCCCCATGCCCCGCGGCCTCTTCCTTGCTGTGCCCAAAGCAATCGGGGAGCTTGGAGGGTGCCTCCCTTGAGCTGGGAGGGGGCGCGGGTCTCTGGCAAAGAGTAGGCAGGGGCACAGCAACGGGTGGGGCTGGTTTGGATCCCCGCCCCGATGCACAAGCCGGGAGTGCCGAAGGAAGTGCCTGGTCCCAGGTGGATCAAAGGGAGTGCTGGAGGAGTGTAGCCTCCTTCGCCAGTGACTCACAGCTGTGGGACTCCTTGTTGCAAGGCGCTGAGTCAAGGGAGTCAAGGAAGGTCTGGGAGATCGCCCGCCCTCGCTCCTGGGCTGTGGGCAGGAACCACGGGAAGACACCGATCGAGTGGGAGGATTTTACTTTCCTCCCTCCAAACGTCCAGCGTTAGTTAGGTCTGGAAGCCTCTTATTAGACGCTTGGCTTTTGGGAGAGCCAGCCTTGTGGCAAGAAGGGCAGGGCCGTGCAACCTCGGGGCATCCCCGGGCTCCCCATGCCGTCAGTGGTCAGGGGCAAGCCGGCCCCCGCGTCCCTTGGCTGCTGATGCTCCACGCCATCCCTCCTGCTGGTTCCTCCTGCGGCCCGAGCCGCTCTGCCTGCCGGTCACCGCTGACTCAGAGCTGCACGCCGGCGCTTGGCAGGGCTGTGCGTGTGAGTGAGCCTGGATGCGCTTCCCTGCTCCTCCCAGTATCTCCGGACTGGCCGGGAATCGCAGCCAGGCTGCACCGTCGACGGCTGCCAGCGGGGCTCTGCGGCGGGCTCTGACCGGCTGCCAGCGCCGGCCGAGGGAGGGGACTGGGGATGCTGCGCGATGAAACTGTTCCTTGGCCAGACCTGTGCGACAGGGTGGAGCGGTGTCCCGGTGTCACTGGCAGGCTCCGCTTCTAGGCAGAGAGCCCTTGGAGAGGGTGGCCTGTGCTGCTGAGTTGCCTGCTGAACCCCAAACTACTGCAGACTTAAGCCCTTTGGGGCTGCTGTGTGGGCATGCAGCAAACAGGCTGGGGCAATTTGGGATGGGTGGGTGCATGGTGCTGCCGTGGGGGTCCTGGCTTTGACTCCCAGCCTGGCCCTGGGATGCCCGTGCTCTGGGGTCACACAGGGCTCCCAGCTGCGCTGCAGCCAGAGGTGTCTGCTCTCTATGATGGGGGCAAGTCTCTGAAGAGCCCCAGGGACTGGGGGTTTGGGCATGTGCCTTTGGTGCTGCCAATAGGCAACACTTCTTTAGTGCAACACTTGCTCTGGTGCTGCTTCTCTCTTGCCAGAAGAGGATTTCAAAGTTCAGGCAGGTCTGGTACAGGGGTGAGGGACATTTTGTCCTTTATGGACTCTGGCTGTACAAGCAGCAGTACTGATGTGAAATGCTGGTGAGCTGTATCAGATGCGCATCCCCCAAGACTGTCCCTGTGCTGCTCCAGGGAGAGGACGGCTCCCTGCCAGATTTGGGACCGAGGTGTGTTCTCCCAGGGCTCTGTCCTTGATGCCCTTATCTCCCCTGCCTGCCTTATCTCTGCCTAAGACCATATGTAAACAGGAATTCACGTCCTGTCTCGTGCCGGCGACACTGCCTATGCTGCCGCTCTGCTCCTGGCAGAGGCTATGTGTCCCTCTCCAGCTCCCGCAGCCCCTGCCCTGTGCAGCACTGTGGAGTGTGGTGCGAAGACCTTACCGAGGTTATTTGGTGTTATCCAAACAGCCCTGGAGCTGACTAGGGGACTGGAAAGGGGGTAGGGATGGGAATTTGAAGGAAGAAGAGCAATAAAGCTGGTTTGGTCCTGGCTTGCAAGCACAGCCCATGTCCTCTTGTAGCTTGCAGCAGAGGTGTCGGTGTAGGGCCCCAGCAGTGGCAGCCCGGCTGCATCCCTCTTGCTGACTCCTGCGCTTTTGTTATGAATTTCGTAATGTTTTGGGGCTTATCTGAAGCGCCGACAGCCAGAGCCAGAGGAGCGCGTGACAGTCGCTGGGGTGGGGGGAGCTGGCCTCTCCCCTCCCTGTCCAGCACAAGGGCTGTACGGTGTTGGGCAGAGCCTGGGAATTGCTGGGGTTTTTAAATTTGTCTTTCCCAACCACACAGCTGCAGAGCAAATTGGGCAGGAGTTTTCGGTGTGCAGGCACCCCTGGTAATCGGAAGGGTCTTGGGCTGAAAGCAGCATGGGCCTTTGTGTGGCAGAGTGGACTGGCCCGAATCTCTTCCAAAAAGGAAAGGTTCTTTGTGCCATGCTGTGACCTGTGGCACAGCCGTGTCCCGTCTGCCTCCCCTGTGTGCTTGGGGGTGCAGCAGTGAGCTCAGCCACTGTTTGCAGCACAGGCTGTCAGGAGCCCGTGTGCACTGCGGAGGAGATCAGCACTGGTTGTGGTGCTTTTTAAAGTGTTTACCTGGCTACCCGTGCTCCTCAACAGCGCTTTTCCCTCGAGGAGGATGACCTCAGCTTAACATCACTGGATGCAGAAACCATCTTGGAGGCTGAAGAGATCCTGGGGACAATGCAGAACTATCTCGACTCCTCTGTGATCTCCATCATCGAGGACCTCTCTCTGAGTGAGGTGGGAGCCCACACATGGGCAAGGGAAGCGATGGCTGGGCTGGCTCTGGCTGTGGCACGGGTGGGGGTGGTGGCAGTGTCCCCTGTGACCAGTGGCTGTGCCCCACCACCTTCTGAGACTGGCCCTGCCCTTGCAGCAGAGCAAGGCCTGCCTGGATGCACAGAATGAGCTGTCCCTGCTGACTGCCATCACTGAGATCCTGGACAGCACGGACGATGAGACCCTGTCCCCCTTTGACACCATCATGGATGCGGAGCTGCTGACCTCACCTCGGGAGCGGGAGAATCCTTCGGTGAGTCACAAGGCAGAGCTGGTGCAACGGGTGGGAAGAGCTTTGCCAGGTCCTGGAATGAGGGTGCCCTGAGGTGGTAGGACCCTGGTCCCCAGTGCTCTGTGATGATCCCTATCACCAGCAGTAGCAGAGAAGGGCTGTGCCAGCATTGGGTACCCAGGGTTCTGGTGTGGGCTTGCGGTGCCCTGCCTTCACCTCGAGTCTTGGTGTAGAACCAGAGTTGTGCCAGAGGCTCTGGGGAGCAGCATGTTCCCATTTGCTCAACCAGCCGGGGCCGCCTCTGTCATGGGTGGAACAGGGCTGAGGTTGCTCCTAGGCTCTGCAGGGTGCCATGTGTGGCTGCTGTGGGGCCAGAGGTGGTCACGTTGTTGCCTCACCCTCTGTCTGTCTCCTTTCCAGTTTCAGAAGTTTCTCAGCTTATCCTGTCCGTCGCTGGAGTGTGAGAGCCCTGCCCTGGAGCAACCCAAGGCTCTCAGGCCTCTCAGCAGCAGCAGCAGCAGCATCTCTGTGGTTGGGAAGGTGAGCAGCTGAGTAGGAAAAGCTGAAGAAGAGTTGGGGTGGTGCTGGGGTAACTGTGTCCCTGCTGCTGCCTCCCAGCCCCTGCCTTCCCAACTGGCACAGGTGTCCTCTCTCACAAGCAATCCTTTCTCAGGGTACTGGTGGCAGTGGGACCAGTGCATGCCCCAGCCGGTGGGCACTGTGGGACTGGGAATGTTATGAATGCCCTCACTGGGGTGAGGGATTTCCATCTCTGTTGTGCCTTACTGGGAAGCTCAAATGTGTTCCAGCTTTATGTCTGCCTAGGGGTTTTGCTGCAGAATTGCAGCAGACCCCCAGCTGGCTGAGCCTGGCAGGGGGTTCTGGTGAAAGCTCAGGAGCTGACACTCTCTCTGGTTCCCCCTCCCAGACTGATCCAGACCTGGCTTGGGACCGTGCCACTCACAGCCTTGAAGACCCAGTGCTGCCAAAAAAGCAAACCTGTAGTACCCCAAGGGTGGAGAGGAAGGTGAGCCGGCACCGGGCCCGAGAGCAGCTGCAGCGCAGTGATGGGGAGGAAGAGGAGGAGGAGGGTGCCTTCAGCCCAGAGCTAGACAGCAACATGGACGCTGGGGAGTTTTGTGTGAGCGGGACCAGGGAGGTGCTGGAGGAGCGTGAAGACCCCTGCATCATCAACACGGGGGATGTGTCCCTGAGCGAGCTGGTGAAGTCCATGCACCCCTACTGCCTGCCCACCTTCACTGTGTGCCTGGACCCTGAGACCGAACCCGTGGCTAAGGAGCTCCTGAATGGTCCTGTCTTGCTGGAAATTGTGCCTGGCGAGGGAGAGAGTGTGGAGATCCCTGTGGTCCTGCAGCCCTTGGCTCCCGACTTCCCTGACCTGGAACCCCAGCTCCTGGGAGCAGAGAAGGGTAGCGGGGAGTCAGTCCCAGAGGATCGAGAGGAACTGCCTGGGGCTTCAGCCCAGGAAAACAGGATGGAGAAAGAGGAGGAGAAACTGCCTGAGAAGGAGCCTTCCTGCACTACTCCAGAGAGTATGTCCCCACCAGAGACAGCGGCACCTGAAGCCTGGAGCCCTGAGAGCGGCTCCCAGCGCAGCACAGAGGCCCCAGTGGGTGGCAGACGCAAGGGCTCTGAGAAGGGACGTGGCCGTGAGAGGGCAAGGAAGAGTCGTAAAAAGAAAGCAGAGGAGGACCGAAGAGAGCAGGCCAGGCCAGGCAGGGACTGCTTGGCCCACCAGCTCCACTCAGCCAGCGCTGGGCAGCCCCCTGGCCAGCCACCCACCAGCCGTCGGCGGGCAGCGTGTCCCTCTGTCCAGGTCTCAGATTTCCTGGCACAGCAGCTGGAGCGAGCCCTGAAGGAGGGGCAGATGGAGCTGCATGCTGATCGGGCACCACGGCCCCGGGGCAGGCCCCGGAGCACTGTGGGGGTCTCCCCACTTGAGAATGTGCAGCGTGAGCTGCAGAAGGAACCAGTAGCAGAAGTGGTGAGCATGGCCCCAGAGAAGGCTAAAATTGTGGTGTCTCCAGAGAAGTCTACAGAGAACTTGGAGGAATGTCCAGAAGCTAAATGTCCCAGGCCAGGGGATCAGGCTGAAGGTAGGGAGGATGCACAACAGACTGCTGGACAGGGCAGTGGGGTCTCGGAGGCTACCACTCTGCTCCCCAAGCGAGACGTGAGGCTGGAGTCCCCCCAGAACCTGCTGGCAGCAGAGCCAGGTGAGGGCCAGCCTAGAGAAGCCAAGCCCAAGGCGCTGAGTCTGCGGGAGTATCGCATCCGCATGCTGCACCGTCAGCCCAGCCCGGGCAGCAAGAAAGACGGCGAGAAGCAAGCAGCTAGCAAATGGCCCAGCATCCCCGAGCCTCCAACAGAGCTGGCAGAGATCCCCTGCCTGGTGTCACCCATGCGCCCTGCCACTGAGGTGGCCAGCGCTCAGAATTGCTCGGAGAAACCCACCAGCCCCACTGCTGTCTCTTCTGCTGGCAAAGCTCCCACTGCTCTGGCTTCAGCTACAGCACCTGCTACAGCTCCAACACCTGCCATGGCTCCACCACCCCAATCAACACCATTGCCTTTTGTCGCACCAAACGTGCCCCCAGCCACTGGGGCAGCCCCCACTGGGATGCTGCCAGCCTCTGCCGGTGCTTATGCCCTTTACCCACCAGTGCCTTCCTGGCCCTGCTTCAGCCCACAGCCCTTGAGCTGCCGTGGTTTGCCCCCGCCACCCACTGCTGGCTCCTCCAGTACTTTTCACATGGTGCCTGGCCTCCTGCCTCCAGCCATGGCCTGGCCCCCACCGCCTGTGCCACCCCCACCTTCGTTTGGCCCTGGTGGCCCCTATGCTCCAGTAGGATGGACACCACCATCCTACTGGCCAGGAATTCCCATGCCACCTCTGGTGCCTCCCCTGCCATATGGGGACCCTGGAGTGGCACTTCAGGGCACTGCTGCCACCTTCCTGGCTAGTGGCCACTCCAGTGCAGCCCTTCTGCATGGGCAGCCTCCCGCTGCCTCTGTGCTCAGCTGTGCAGAGCCACCAGCCTTCCCCACACAGCCACCCAGTGTGCCAGCCAGCGAGATGGGGGCTGCAGGTGGCCCAGCCAAGCCAGTGATCAGCAGAGTGTCAGACCCCAGGAGGCAGGCACGGCTGGTGGGGGAAAGCTCTATGCCCAAGGCTCTTCTGGCCCCAGCCCCTGTCCAGCCCCTGGCAGCCCCCTCGGCTGCTGCTGCCCAGCCCATTGGGGTCGCTTCTGCAGCACCAGCTCAGCACATGGCAGCCCCCCAGACTGCCCCTACCCAGCCTCTGGAGGAGCCCGTGGCTTCAACCCTCACCCAGCTCCCAAAGGCGCTCGCAGCTTCCATCTCTTGCCCTGTGGAGGGGTCTCCTGCTGCTGGCCCTGTTGGGGAGGCCCCTGGCACCTGCCCCACAGAGGAGGCTGCAGGGCCTGGCAAGGGGGCAGTGGAGAAAGCCCTGCCAGAGCCCAAGGCAGCTGCTGGGCAGGACCTGCCTGGCCAAAAATCCACCTCCCAGGCTGTGGCACCACCACCAAAAGCAAGTCAAGAGAGCAGCCTGCCCACCAAGGCAACTGCCACGCGGCCATGGAGGCACCAACTGCTCCTCAGCCCAGCACAGCCCAGTGACAGCAGCAAGGACATTGTGCAAGCCTTCATCAGTGAGATCGGTGAGCAGGAGGGCTATGGGGTATGGGGATGTGTCATCAGCTGGCAGGTGCTGCCAGCAGCCGTGGTAGCAAGACCGGTTCCTGGCACTTCTGGGGATGAGGATGGCAAAGCTGTGCCTGCGGGCTTACAGTCTCCTCGCAGCACTCTGCCAGGATGTTGCTTCCAGTGGATGGTCTGGGCTGTCTGTGCCCAAACTGGTCCCTCCAGGGGCTGCAGAGCTGGGTGCTCCTGTCCTTGCTGCAGGGGACATGGAGCTGCTGCAGGCTCTGCTGCTGCCTCTCCTGCCCAGTGCTCTCTCTGTCACCAAGGGAGACCAGTGCAGGGGGAGGATGGGGCTTGGGTGCACCCCTGTGTTGCCAGGAGGGCTTTGGCTGACCTGACTTGCTGTGCTCTCTCCCTGGCCCAGGGATTGAAGCTACCGATCTGTCCAGCCTGCTGGAGCAGTTTGAAAAGTCTGAAGGTGCGGATGCGGCGTGTCGTCCCCTGCGGGGCTCCTTCCTTCCCTGCCGCTCTGGCCTCCCTGAGCTGCTAGTGCTCCCTGGGGTGGGTTGGGAGTGGTTGGTCAGGACATTGCTGCCTGTGGGCTGGTGTTACCCTGCCTGGGTGCCTTGTTCTAGGAGTGTGTGTGTCCCCATCTCCTTCTTGGTCCTTGAAAGTGGCTGGGGTTCCCCAGAATGTTCCAGGGGGTGGTGAAGAGCCCAGGAAGGAAGAGGATGTGCAGCTCCTCTCTGCAGGGAGCTGGGTGTGGGGTGTTGTGAAACATCTCCCTGTCTGTGCCTGGGGTGCTGTCTGTTTCCCCTCCATATGCAGGGTCTCTCCCCTGCCCTCCAGCCCCAGCCTCTCACCACCCTCACCTGCCTGCTCTCTTTTCAGTCAAGAAGGACGAGGCTCCTGTGCAACCTTCTGAGGACAAGCAGCTGTCGGGGAGCTCAGGGTGAGTACCAAGACCATAGCAGAGGGTGCCGCAGTGTGGAGCCTGGCAGATGACTGAGCCCTGCCTTCAGTGGAGACATGGGGCAGCTCTCATTCTGGTAGGGTCCAAACTGTGCTGAGGGCTGTGTCCACCAGCCCTGGAGGGATTGAGCTCTTCACTGGGCTGAGAGACAGAGCTGGTACTGAAGGTGAAAAACTGGGGGAAGCGGTGGTAGGCATGACCAGGCTGTGCAAGTTCCGATCTTGCAGCTGGTACTTTGGTACCAAAGCTGGGCTTTGGCTGCTGCATTTGACAAAGCTCCTTTCCACTTCTCAGACCTGAGACCCAGCAGGACAGGAAGCCCCCGGACAGCCTGCAGGCCTCTGAGCTGGCCAACGTGGCAGGTAATGCCAAGCCTGCTGTGTTCTGGCAGGGGCTGTCGTGGGGGTGGTGGAGACACCAGGGCTTGAGGGGAGCTGGCTGTGAGGGAGGCTCAGCCAGACAGGTTGCAGGAACAGGCTGCTTTTGAAAGCCCTCTGGTGCTTTCACAGGTCTCACCCCGCCAGCGACACCCCCTCACCAGCTCTGGAAGCCATTGCCTGCTGTCTCGCTGCTTGCCAAGTCGTCTGGATCAACACCCCAGGAAGGGCCCCAGAAGACGGCCATTCTGGTGAAAGTCAAGCCTCTGCCCACGGGCAAGCTCCAGGGGAAGAGCCTGACGCCAGCCCCAACCAGCTCAGCCCCCATCCACGTCTGCTCTGGAGACCACGACTACTGCATCCCAGGCGCAGTGCGGCTGGAGAGCAACAGCAGTGCTGGCACGCACGCCCCTGCCGAGGGTGGCTCCCGCTGGAATGTCAAACACCACCGGGACATCACTATCAAACCCATAGCCTCCCTAACCAAACAGACGCTGGACCAGCCCAAGCCCACCCTGCCAGCTCCCTCCACCACCATGGGGCCCAGCCAGGAATCCCTGGGCTCAGCCTGCCTAGCCCCCCTGGATTATCGGACTAGCGTCCCCAACAAAGCCACTGCTGAGTGCAGCAGCCCCCCCACCTCGGTGCTTCTGTCTCCAGCTGCATCTCCTTGCTGGGACCAGGAGACACGGACTCCCAGTACCCAGCCCAGCCGTGCTGCTGCCAAGAGGTCCCTGCGCTGCTACCGGAGACCCCGGGACTCACCCAGCCCCTCTGCCGGAAGCTGGAGGGCTGGCCAGAGCCGTGCCAGTCGCTCTTTCAGCTCCAGTTCAGACGGAGCTAGCAAGTCCTCATCTTCGTCTTCATCCTCGTCTTCCCGATCCCGGTCCCGATCGTTCTCCCCGCCACCCAAGCGATGGCGAAGGTAAGCGGCAGCGTGTCTGTCTGCCTGCTCTTTGGGCAATTGTCTGGTGGCCGGTCTTCTGCAAGAGTGTCCAGACACCTCTTCATGAACCTACTTAATGGCTGTATTTGATCTTTTTGTCCTTGTGGCCCTTCTGAAGAGGTGCCTGGCTCACAGACCAGGGGTGCTGCTGCAACACCCTGCCAGTGGGTGTCTGGCTGAACTCAACATCTGGGCAGGTGTGTCTGCAAAGCCACTGCTGAGCCAGGCTTCCTTACCCTGGAATACTGTGGTATGAGTACTTGGCTGCACCTTGGCTTTTGGATGCTTTTTCTGGGGTATTATTGCAAATGTTGGTGTTTGTGCTGTGGGGCTGGTGCAGCCCTAGATGTAGAAATGAGAGGAGCCACAAGGAGCTGCTGGAGGTGAGCAGAGGGAAACCCATCTGGCTTGGCTGCCTTGAGCTCCTCATGCTCCTTATGGAGGTGGCTATGTAGGAAAGTGGGCTGGCTCTGCAGGCTGTGTTTCTTTTGGAGTCCTTGTGCTTCTGAGGGATATATGGCCTGTCCCAGCTGGGTGGGAGACACTGGAGCTGACAACGGATTCCTCATCTGCCCTTCCCTGGGTGTTCAGCCCATTCTGGAGACATTCTAGGTCACTGGGCATGAAGGGCTTGTCCAACCAAGTCCCCCCCATTGGTGGTCAATAGGCATGGAGGCTGGAGCTAGAAAGGGCATGTATATAGTGCTGTCTCAGGGATGCACGCTTCAGGGCACTTGCACTGCCTGGCTTGGCTTTCCAGCAAATGCAGCTGGCCCTGTGCTGGAAAATGTCCCCACAGACTGTGCCATCCTGACCTGCTGTTCTCCAGGAGAGTATGTGTCAATATCAGGCAGCATGCCCTGCTTGGGGCCTGGGTTTGCCTGTGGTGGGTACCAGTCATGGGGCAGCGTGTTCAGAGAGGACCCTGCTGCTGGCTGGAGGCAACAGAGCTTGATCCCAGAGGGGTTTCAGTCCTGCTGCCCTTAAGCATTGCCTGGCCCTGCCAGAGAAGCAGTTATGGGCAGGATGCTGTGGTAACAGAAGCCCAGCCCTGCCCCGGTGCATGTCATGGCCTCAGTGTGGTTGGAGGCATGTGCAGTCTCCATTCGCATGGCTGCTGAGTGCAGTGTGGGTGTGATGTCTCCAGTGTCATCCTGTGCAGTATGTGGGGCTCAGAGCAGCAGCCCTGGCCCCTCCTGGCAGTCACAGCCATGTGCTGCATCGTTCCTTTGTGACAATTTCTTGCTCCTCAGAGGCTGTGCCTATTGTTGCCTGCTCTCTTTTTGCTGTGGTGTTTGGAACCAAGTGGAGCAACATCCCTGTAGTGTCATTACTACCCTGGCAAACTTGGGCAGAGATTTCCATAGCTCATTTCACCCTGGAGATGGGTCCTGCTTGGTACTTTGGGGACGATGGTACTTTTCTTCTCTGGACCCTCATGGTGCTGGGCAGGGGAAGGCCTTGGCACTAAGTTTTGTCTCTCCGTCCCCCAGGTACCGCTCAAGATGTTCCCACAGCTCCTCTTCCCGCTCCAGCTGTGGTTCATGTGGCAGGTCCCGGGACAGGTCCTCGTCCTCATCATCGGCATCCTCCTACTCATCCAGGTCCACATCACACAGCCAGTCCCGCTCCCCCTCACCCCGCAGGAGGAGTAATAGGTGGAGAAGGTGAGTGTGACCACCCTGCAGGGATATGAGCTCCTCCAACCCATCTCCTGGCTTCCTGTGTCCTGGGCAGGGGTTGACCCACAAATTCAGTATCTCCCTTGTTTCTGGGATCACCCTCTTCTGGCCCCTGCCATGTCCCTGTATCTCACACGTCTGGTTTCTGCTCTGCCAGATACAGTTATGATGCACAGGACCACTACCAAAGGCAGAGGATCCTCCAGAAGGAACGTGCAATAGTGAGTGCTGGAGGGCTGGAAAGTTGGGGCTGGAGTTTTGGGGGTCCCCAGCCCCTTCATCACTTCAAAAAGCCGTGGGTTCACAGCCTCACAGGCAGCATTGCTGGGAGGCTCTGGCCAGGGCATGGTGTGATGGGTGGCAATGCGGGGAAGGTGCTCTTGCAAGGGGTCCTGTTCACTGGGAGGGCTCAGAGACATTGAGTCCATCCTGTTCCCATCTCATGGGATGGTGCATCCCTGCCCGCAGGAGGAGCGGAGAGTGGTGTTTATTGGCAAGATCCCCAGCAGGATGACACGGTCAGAGCTGCGGCACCGCTTCTCTGTGTTCGGGGACATCGAGGAATGCACCCTGCACTTCCGCTCTGAGGGGTAAGAGTTGCAGGGACATGGGGCAGCCCTTTCCCAGGGATGGCTTTTCTTGGCCCCTTTCCCATTCCTGAAGGGGACAGTGAAGACCAAAGAGGGACCAACATACTGCACTGTTGATCATCTCCTTTCTTCTGCTCCGGCTCCAGGGACAACTATGGCTTTGTCACCTACCGCTATGCTGAGGAAGCCTTTGCTGCCATCGAGAGTGGGCACAAGCTGCGGCGCCCGGACGAGCAGCCCTTTGACCTGTGCTTTGGCGGCCGCCGGCAGTTCTGCAGGAGGAACTATGCCGACCTGGGTGAGTTGTGCAGCCCCCAATTTGAGGGTGGCACCCTGTGTCCTCCACCCTTCCCAGGTGTGCAGGGATCCCCATCCTTGAGGTCAGCCAGACTTGACTGGGCAGGGCCATGTCCAGGGATAGCCCTGCCCTTGGGGGAGGTTGGATGGGGGCTCCTTATCTCTGCAGCACTGTTATGGAGGCCAGTTCTGGTCCTCCCATTGGCTCAGCTCTGGGTCTAGAGTTTAGCATGTGAAGGGAGGTGGGGAGGAGTTGCTGTGGGGATGGTTGAAACAGACCCAGTGTCCCCATGGCTCAAGGCAGCCTCTTCCTGTGTCTTCCAGACTCAAACCGGGAGGATTTCGACCCGGCCCCTGTCAAAAGCAAGTTTGACTCCCTGGACTTCGACACGCTGCTGCGGCAGGCACAGCGCAGCCTGCGGAGGTAGCAGCAGGCGAGGCGGAGCACCCGCCCCCACTTTTATACTCAAACACAAAAGAAAAAAAAAAGTATGGAGAGAGAGAGAGAGAGATATGGAGTTTTTAAGAAAATGAAAAAGGAAAAAAAGAAATTTGTTTTATAACCAATATTTAAGGAGGACGGGTCGTTTGCCTTCAGACGGAGGGGCCCAGGCAAGTGGCAGCCCCAGGCTTGCCCTAGCCATTAAATAAATGCGGATGCCCAAACAGCAGCACTGCCTTGTCTACTCCTTTGTGTGGGCTCAGGCTGTGCCTCTTGGGACCCCGGGGACTCTGTGCTAGGTCTGGCACCATGAGAGGTGGTGCAGGACTGGGGTGACTGGGGAAAGCAGGGCAGGACTGGGGTCACTGAACTGCTCTGAGAGGTCTGTGGTAGCCCCTAAATGGCCTGGCGTGGGGTGAGCACCTCTGAGGACAGGCAGTGCAGACCTTTCTGACCATCTCTGGGGCTCTGCTGGAGTGAGGACTCAGTGCCCTGGTCCCGAGACACCCAGCTGGGTTTTAGGGCCACCTGCACCTCCAGTGGTGGCCACGGAGGGGCAGTGCAGGATACTCCACCGTCCCTCCCTGCTGCGGGCTGGGGTACAGGGCACTCAGGTCCTTGCCAGGAGCACAGGCAGGGCTCTGCCCGTTCTGAGGACAGCATGCACAACTGCCGTGATTGCCTGTCCCCCTCGTTGGTTTTGCTCCAGCTCGCCAGGAGAGAGGTGTCTGACATCTCGTCTCTGGGTGTCCCCAGGGGAGGGGTGTTGGTGTGACTGCAGAGAAGTTACAGGCATCCACAGTGGGCAGAGCACACGGGGATGGGGCTTGGCAGAGGAAGGATGGACAGTGACAGGGAGAGGACACAGCCTGCCTGTCCAGACCCCTGCAGCACACTGCGGGAGGAGAAGGGCAATCCCAGGCAGACCCCAGGGGAATGTGCATGACCTGCTGACGAGCATCTTTGCTGCGCCTCATCCTGAGCCAAAAGTGCTGGGGCCCTGCACCCCATTTTTGCTCTGTCAGCCAGAGAAGAGCCCTGCCTTGGGCTGCTCCTGGGCTGGAACAACTCCAGGGATCCCTGGGCTCTGAGTGGGGCTGAGCTGGCAGTGCTGCCTGGGCACCCTGAGATGGCATCAAACATCCTGGCTTCAGGCTTGGGCAGGGTGCAGTGGTGCCTGAATGGGCTCCCTCTCAGCACACCCTGGGGTAGAAGATTCAGCAGCCACCCATCTGGGCTCTGCAGAGCTGGAGGAGAATAGAGGGAAGGGATGAGCAGAGGATAGACCCTCTCAGGGTTCCTCAAAGTGCCTTGGAGGGGAGGAGGCTGGTCAAAGTGCCCCCAGACCTTTTGCTTGATGGAGGCAGAGCCAACTCCTCGAGTAGAGCAGGAGAATAGCAGCAGTAAACCCAGGGTGGGGTGGCCAGTGGGTATGATGCAGGGCAGGGGAGCTCAGCTCAGGTAATGTTAATGCTGCCACTTGACTCATGCTCAGGCCTCTGAGACCCTTTGGGGGTGTGCCTGGGGTTTGCTGCTGCAGTCTTCTAGTCTGGGATTAAGCACAGTGACTGAAGCCCACTTGTGCCCTCTCTGCTCCTCTGGATGGATGGGGATTCTCCTCCTGCCTGCACACTGTGTGAGTTGTGCTCCTCTGTAGCTTGGCCCAGGAAGGCCTCCACAGTACCCCAGGTATGTGGGGTGGGGTGCGGTGAGGCTGTCAGTGGGGTGAGCCCTGGGGTGAGCTCTCACCTTGTCCTCTCCTGCCTGGCCCTGGACTTTGCACTAGGGAGGGTCCAAGGAGGTGGCTTCAGGCAAAGGTGTGAGCAGGATTGGGGGGGTGGGGTAGGCAGGAGGCTGTAAATCAGTAATGCAGCTCTTGCTAGGGAAGTGCTGCAGGTGGAGGGAGGGAAAGCCAGGGCCTGGCAGGGACTTGGGGGGGGGGGGCAGGATGTGAGTGTCCCTTTTGGGGCGTCTGTGCAAAACCCCTTTTCTGCTGCACACACATGCAGCCCAGGACAGCTGAGTTGACTGTAGTGCTGACAGGCACCTCCCTGGTCCCTGAGCTGCCACAGCAGCACTGAGGGTGTGTGGATCCAAGTAAGAGTGTTGCAGGGAGAGTGCCTGTTCAGCCAGCTGCAAGAACACCCACAAGCTGCAGTCTGATTCAGGTCTGAGGAAGGGGTCATGTGCCCAAGAACTGGGCTGGTTTCTCCAACTGCTTTAGGTGGTCTAGAAGTGTCTTCACAGCCTTTCCTTGAACCTCTGCTGCAGCTGTGGAGGCAGGCAGGAGCTGGGAGTGTTGCTGGAAGCTGGAACTGGGAATGGGAATGTCCCCTGCAGAACAACCCTGGGCATGTGCTATTTCTTGGACCTGAGCTGTGTGTGTTTGGGCAGCCCTGTGAGCACAGATTCACTGCAAATGCACGTGCTGCTGGCCACTGTGTGAGCGAGGCTGTGTCCTTGTCTTCCTGGGGCTGGGCTGCACACAGTCCCCTCTCCTCGCTCCTGTGGATGAGGAAAGGCAGAGGGTGTGAAGGTATCTCTGTTGCCAAAAGAATTAACACCCTGCTGTTGTGCCCTATAAATCTTCCAAATATTAGAGGTTGGCTTTATCCCCCCATGTTACAGTTTAATGGTTTCCATTAACAGTAAACTGTCCCTGTGTTCTGGGGTTATTGATTTAAGGTCTGTTGTGGAGGGGGTGAGAGTTGCAGAAAAGGGTTTTCCTGCCACCCAGCTGGTGGCAAAGGCACTAATGGGAAGAAGAGGCAGGAGAGTGGGAGGCAGCTCACACCTGGCTCTTGGGAAGTGTGGGTGCTGGCAGGAGCTGTTCGGAGAGGATCAGGAGACAGCAGAGAGGAGCAGCACTTGGAGCCCATCCCTGGCTCAGCCCTCCAGTCAGCAGGCATGGCAGCAGCTGCAGAGGTGACTGTAGCTGTTGTGGTAGCAGGGCAGCATGGATGCATCCCCAAAGGCGTGCCTGCCTTTGGCTCTTGTTGGAGTTGTGTGAGTGGATGGCCCTTGCTCAAGGGCAAGCAGCTCCATATGCCTGCCCTGTGCCAGCTGGACCACGCTGCTGTGCTGCAGACAGCCCAGTTTGGGAATTTGAACCCAGAGCTCCCAGGGCAGACCATGCCTTGGCTTTCCTCTGTACACACCAGTAGGTAATTCCTGCTGGTGGCTGCATCACAGGTCCAGAATCGCCCACTCACATTGCAGGTGCTCTTTGGAAGAGGCCAGGGTGCAGCTCATGCACAGCCTTTGCCCCGCTGGCATCAGTGGTACCCATGGTCATTTCCCATGCCAGAGGTGAGGGACAGAGCTGGGGCTTTGTAGGATCCCAGTTCCTGGCGAGACCTTCTTGGAAGCAAATCCGCTTACCCAAGGCACACAGTGCATGTAGGACAGCCAACCTTCCTCCTCCAAGTCACAGCATCCTTCAGCATCCTTTGCTGCCTTGTGTGAGTGGCTCTGCCTTGAGCTGCACCAGCCCCTGACAGGGGACTAAAGAGGGGGTCTTTTCAAGGAGGTCACTAAGTGGAGATGGTATTTTCACTTCTCTCCAAGGCACTCGCAGCCTTTCCCTTTCTGTTCCTGCTGCAGCCTCCACTCGTTTGGTTGTCCCTAACCCTCCCTGCACCAGGCCCTGCCATCTGTGTCCTTCTACTGGACCAAACTTTCATGGGACTGATGCTGATTTCACACCTTTTTCCCACCATTCCCTCTTGCATTAGCATGTTCTTCTGAAGGTGATCTCCAATCTAGAAAGCTGCTAGAAGGTCATCCAGGGTAGTCTTTCATCAGGGGTAAAACCTGGAAGATGAGAGGTCTGTGTTCCATGCATAAACTCATTTGGACCCCATATACAGTGGGGCAGCAGGAGAGCCTGATGGCAGAACTCCTTGCACACCCCTGCCCAGGGCTGGAGGCTCCACAAACCCTCTCCCTGTTGCTTTGCAGAACTCGACATTTCCCCAGCAACAGCAGTGCCCCTTATCCTCAGGAAACGTTATTCTTGGACCTTGGAATTGGATGCTACCAGGTGCTAAGCACCCCCATTACCATGAGGCATGTGTGCTTTTCCACACTGAGGATGTTCACACCCTGATTAGGGACCCCCAGGGGGAGAGGTGCCAGGCAAAAACCTGGTTATGTAATGCTCCTTGCTCTTTGCACCCATTCCCTTCCTTGGGACCACCAGTCCTTGAGATTCAGACCTATTCCACACATCCAAGAGCTCAGAGGTCCTGACCCAAAGCAGAGGCTTCTGCTGTGTTGTGTCTGTGCCTCCCCAGTCTGGGCATCCTGCACTGGGAACCTCACAGCTTTAGTGTAGCTGCAGAGGGGAACCATGGGAATTTGGCGCTGAGATCACTAGAAATGTAGACTCAGAAGAGCCCCTGAAATGGGGGAGAGATGCTCAGCCCCCTACAGTATGCAGAGCCTGCAGGTCTGGGGCTCGCTCACTCTCAGACCTTCTCTGCTCTCATACGCATCCCTCATCCCAAATTGCCACCTGCCTGCAAACAAGCCCTGGAGACCAGCCAGTGGTTGTTTGTATTTTATATCTGTGCTGGTACAACTGAGAGCCTGAGTTAGTTCCCACATTCCCTCTTACAGCTGTTTTTGCAGTTAGCATGCATACTTGTGTTCACACGGGGGAAGTCCTACAGGATCACCCAGGAGTCACCTTGTGAGTAAAGGTGCAACGGATGCTCTGCTGGTGCCTCTAAACTGGATGCTTGCTCCACTCACCCCACAAACCAGGTGCTGCAAATGCTTCCTGACTCCTCTCAGCAAAAAAAAAAAAAAAGCTGCAGCTGTAACGTGCCACAGGAATCAAGCAGGGAGCTTAAGGGACCGTCAGTTCTGCAGCCTGGTGATGGAACAGAATTTGTGGAAAAAAGCCCCTACATAGGATCTAGAAGATAAACATGAACTTGGAGAAGTGAAAAAAAGAAACCTATCTAAACATTCATTATTTTGTGCTGTTATTGTACATCTTAAACATTTTCTTAACATTTTCTTATTTACGATTTTCTTTCAGTGGTTCTTCAGAAATACATTTGTCCCCTCTCAGCCTCTGTCTGTCCAGAACAAGCCAAGCTCTTCTAGTAGATCTTCATCAGATGGTGCTTGTTTGTCTCTGTATACAAATTCTGTGCAGTGGAAATTTATCCTTCCTGTATGCAGAGCTACAAGGATGTTCTGGAAGAAGTCTCACAATGTTTTGCGCAATGGCAATAATGTTTCTGTCTGCTAAAAATAACTTGTCTGATGCATCCTAGCATCATGCCATTCCCTTTTCACAGAAGCACCATGCTGATGCTTCACATTCATCGTTCAGTGCAGCAAGGTTTTTTTATTCCTTCAGTGCCTCCATTTCATCAGTTATGGCCAACATCCTTACTGCTGATCCCCAAGTGCTTGAGTTTACCCTTCCTGTTGTTATATTTCACCCTACTTCCCCCATCCCTTGACAAGGTCAAGGTACCCTTCTTCCTTTCTGAGGAACTACTTCTCTCAGCACTTGCAATCCCTTCCAACTCTGTGCTGCCTCTGCATTTTGGGAGCTTGCACTTGGCTCTTCTGAAATTACCAATGGGCTTACTAACCTGAACTTATTCCAAAGAGAGATGGTTAATATCCTTCCTGGAGCCTGGTCATGCTTGGTTTTGATGCAGCTTGGGCAGTCTGTCCTGTATCTCCTCACCAACCTTAGCACTCGATCTTCCCCTTTAGTAGCAGCTTCTCCTCTAACTCTGAATCGAGTGCCTTAGTCTAAGAAAATGCCAGCCTTACCTAAGTATAATTTCTGTTGCCCTGTTGTTCCTGTTTCATTAGGTATCTCACTGCTCCCTGTGTCCCCCTAACCACCTTTACTGAAGCAGAGTAAAGCCCACTTTGGGGTTTTGATGACGGTTGGCTCATGTCTCCTCTCCCCCCACCTCCCTCCATGTAGGGTCTGCATATGCTGGGTCCCTGCTCCTCCCTGCAGGTCTGTTGCCTGACTGACAGAGCAGTTTCACCATTCACTAAAAAACACCTCTGAAATAGGGTTGTGTTCTACATTACAATGTATTGATAAAGAAATTTGCTTTTGTCTTGTCAGAGGATACCTCAGCCCTGCTATTCTGGTGCTATTGCCTGGCATTCACTGGGAAATTAAAGGCTCTTCTAATTGCACAATTTCTATTCTTTATTCTTCTCGTAGCCTTAGAGGCAGCAGAGATTATACACAAGGCTGCATTTTGTATGTCTGTAGCCAGCTGCTGAAAATACCTGTACAGGGCCCTTTTTACCACCCTTCCTCACACCTCCCCAGGACATATCTTATCCAAGTCACCCCTTTTATGACCTGGTTTACTAGCAGTGCTTCACAACTTCCCAATCTCCTCCTACTGACCAACTGGGTGCTCCACTCCATGTGTGCTTATCTCTGTGACTCCATTCTAGGCAGCATGTTCTGCCTCCAATGGGCATCCCAGCACATGCTGGGGTGCACCATCCTCTGGCTCATATTGCCAGCATGCCAAGGTTTTGGCTTGCCTGATATGACTACAGCAAGTAGCAGAACTTGGGGAGAAGACTACAGAATCAGTGGCCAAAGGCTGTCAGAAAATCTTAGAAGAGCTTGTACTGGGAATGGGTGAGGGAGGTAAAAGATACGGTGTTTCTAGTTTAACCTCAGAAAATTCTGGTTAGATGACAACTGAACATTAGGAGATTACACACCTAGTATAAATGGATTTAACGTTTATTCCCAGCTTAATCCAAGGGATACCCTAAAGTTCATCTGAAAATGTAAGGTAATGCAAGGTAAATTGAGTGTAAGTAGAAGGCTTAGTCAATAGTGAGTTACAAAGTTGTGAAACTGTGTATGGTATCAATATTGTGTACAAGCTCTGTTCCCAGGTGAACTGGTGAGTACTGGAAACTGCATCTTTACATAGCTTATTTTTAGAGGCAGGAAGTATGCAGAAGCAGCAGAAAATATACTTTCTCTGTTACCTAGAGACAGTTGGAATTTGTCCCTAAATACCGAAGTTCTCATTCAAGTACCTGGGGGTAAAGGGATTCCTGAATACCATTTGTTCATTAGAGCAGTGGTGCACAGGTTTAGAAAAGGGGGGTTTAAGAGCTCTATCCATGCAACCCAAGAGTACAGCATGCTTGACATGTCATTCAAATATCCTGATAAGGCTAACAAGCAAGATGTTTATAGTCCATCAACAGTCTCCTGAAGGGCACATGGGACATTTGCAGTGTGGTGCAATGAAGACGTGCAGACTAGGCAGTGTCTGCGTATCAGAACTTCCAAGACCTGAGGTCTCACTTAGCATGTAGGCGAAGTACTTAACTGGTTGGAAAAAAAAAAAGGGCACATTAACATAACAGAAGACCATAACCTTTGGGGAAGCACATGGTACAATGCATGAGAAACTCGTTCAGACTCTGCTTGGGCTTTTACAGACTCTGAAGCCTGGCTGCTGGACAGTTAGACCCCACTCTGGTCCATTTTCACCAGTGGAAGAGAGTGAGTGCTATAGTCTCACGTGAGCAAAGAGACCCGCAGGATGTGAATTGTAGCTGCCACTGGAGGAAAATGAGTAAGTCAGAGACCTCCAGATGCTAGTGGAGGCAGACTCCAGAGAAGGCAATGCTATTAATGGCCTGGATAAAAGGAATAGGTCAGAGCAGGACAGGATCTCTGGGGTGCCAATAGCAACTGGGGAAAGAGGTGGCAGCAGCCAACATTGCTTACTGCTGTGGACAGCTGTTCTCCTAATCCCCATCTCTGTCAACATCTCTAAACATCTCCATGTGAGAGCAAGGTTGGTGAAGCAGTAACCCCTCCAACAACCATGAGCTGGACTTAGTTTTGTCTTCACTGCCTCTCTCTCGCAGTGCTTTGACTAGTGGCTAATTCCCCGGCCCTTGGTGCTTCCTGTTTGACTCTTCACTTCAGAGTCCTCTATTAACAAAATGTCGCTAAGTTAACAGGGGCTGAGATCCAGTCTGAAACCATCAGTCACCACCTTATTATTTCAACAGTATGCTCTTCAGCCTGCTGGAAGGCACATAATGGAGTGAGGCAATTGCAAGGCTGGACCCAAGCTTTAGTTGGAATTATACCCACCCCTGCTAAATCACAGCTGCCTGGGAGCAGGGTGCAGGATACTCAGTACTGAGCAAAAATCATTTGAATGTGCACAAACATGTCTGGTGACAGTAGTCTCCAGTCAAGTTCATTTTTCTTGACCGTTCTTCCCCAAAAGCTCACTGCTGGGCCTCTGAGTCCCTGTCGGTTTCCTCCTACTGGGTAAAACATGTTTTTATTAGTAATCTTCATGTTTTAGCAAGCTGCTGTTCAAGAATTATTTTGGCTGGCCTAAATGTGTCAGGTTGTAATTTTCTGGTTTGGTTTGGGTTTTTTTATTTAACTTGGCAGAATTTGGGATTTTCTATACTACTTCTTTGGCTGTAACTTATACTTTTTGAATTATGTCTTTTTACTTATAAATGTCTTCTTTGCTCAGCTTTTTCCCTGTGCCAGATTATTTTGTCATTGTTGTTAGTTTATTTTGAGTGACAGCATATTTAAAGCTTTAAATACAGGGTCTCAATGCCTTTGCAAACATTTTGTCCTTTCATCAGCTATTTAAAAATTCTTCTTAATTACTCTTCTGACTTTTATACTTATGTCCTTTTGAAGGCAAATATACTTGTCTCCCTTTTAAGTTACCTTGCACTGCAGTGCACTCTGTTGCTTTTTCCTTTCCTGAAGTAATATTGGATTTGAGCACATAGTGTTTGTTATGACAAAGTGACTGTTCACTGTTACATTTCAAACTCCCTTCTATGTACTACTCATGACTAAATCAAGAGTTCATCCTCCACTTAGCTCCTCTGAGTGGTCATTCTGAGAACTGTTCATTTATTAGAGCTAAAAATACAGTCTTTGCATCATTCTTTGATATGGTCTACACGGGGTAATTAATATCTCCCATTACCATTATATTTTCTCCCCTGACAACCTCTTATTAAAGTCCTCCAGCTGTTTTTCATTCCACTATCCTGATCAGGTGGTCAATAGTATATGCTCAGTATTACTTAGGCACGTGCCAATACATAATGGTTCTCTGTTAGTTTATCCTAGGCATTATTATTATTATTATTACTATTATTATTATTATCCTCCTCTCTCCTCTATTCTCTCTCCCCTCTCTGGAACCTGGACAAATACTGTGCTGGTAGCTTGAGTTATCCTCTGTGGCTTCACATTTTGAGCTGCTGCTCTGGCAATCATCTTTCTACTGAAACGAGACAAGATCTTAGATTGGCTCGGGTTTTGTTGTTGTTGCTTTAAAAAAAAATAAATCACATGTTCAATGTCTAGCTCTGGGCTTTGCTCCATGAAAATGTCTTCCTTCACCAGCTCCTTTTTCAGTTTGCTGGATGTACATTTGTAACTGAAAAGAAAACTTTTATCACCTTGGAGAAGGGCAGAAATATTTTCTAGCTCCATGTGCTCCCTCCATCTTCTAGAATGGCAAAAAGCATGTTATGGTTGTTGCTGGTTAAGGTCAGCTTAGCCTGTATATTCAGTTTTTCATACTCATACTAGCATTCTTGCTGGGGTGATGGGTATGGTATGGTAACCATCCCCTAAACCCCTCAATCTCTATTCAGTAACTCACACTACATTTGCCACTTTTCACTTCTTGATTACTGAGGCCAGCTTAAGCAGCAGGTTGTACACTACAGCAAATATTTCAGTGGTTTCATGTCTGAAAGGCTTTGAAGTTCTTGGGCAAGCACCATTCTCACACCTTTGTGGTGACCACAAATACATTTAACATCAAGCATAGTTCTGAATATGGCTGTGAGTGTAGAATGGCAAAATCTAAAGCCATTCTTGAGCACTCTCTTTATTGTTGCAGTGTATCAGGTTGGCAGCTGTTTCATGAGCAACTCTTAAGTCTTCAAACTATTTGCATCCTTCATTTTGGGGACACTCCACCTGTCAGGTTGCTGGTGTGGGAAGCTTGTAAGGTGTAACTGGTTGTTCCCCTTGCTTCTCCCCAGGAAACACCAAGCCAGTGCTACCCACACGCTTGGTTAACATTTTGTTGTTCCTTGTTTTAGTAGCACTTATTATTTTGGCCAAGTTCCTTAATAAATTAGCACCCACAAGACTGTTATCTGCTAATCACCCTGCTAAGAGCTTTGTAACTGTACTGAGATTGTAACCATTCTTACAAATTTGGTTGACTCAGACCAAACATTATTAAGTTCCTGCAAATCTCCTGACAGTCAACAGTGGCATAGATGTAAGATGGTTGACCCTCTCCCTTTGAGTGGGGGAAAAGCAGAACCCCGTGTTTATCAGTTCCTTTAGTTGCAGAATGGCTCATCCATCACACATGTGTGACCAGCTGTGCTGCATCATGTGCATGTACATGTCTTGCAGAACAGATATGCTCAGTATGTGTAAGGGACGGTGGCACTGGAGCAAAGAACGCAGAGCCGAACCAAGCCTGCTTTTCTCTGGATTGTGGTTGGTACCAGATGCAGCACCAGCAGCAACATGAGGAAAAGATCGTGAAATCCCATGCTTTGCTCTGCTAAAGGCAGTTGCAAAACCCTCTGGACACATCCAGGGTGGAAAAATACTCAGTGTTGTATTCAGAAGCAACTCTTATCTTAAGGGGTTTGTATGTGTTTATATTGATTTGGAGGGCATCTGTGTGTAAATGAAGGGCTTTATCTATTACCTTCCTATCATATTTGCAGCAGGCATCTCAGCTTTTCCAGCTCTATCCTGGTTTCAGGCAAATGTTTCCTCATCCCCTCAAAACAGTAACAAGTTTGACCTCGTGTTCACCTTGCTGCACGCACCCTTCCATTATTACAAAGGTGATCTTTTCTACTCCATTTATTCAACCCTCCAGCTTTCCTGTTCCTTTAATGGGGATAAGCTCCCTGCTGTAAACCCCAGATTACTCTTGTTCACCTTCCAAATCTATTGCTGTCTATTTACATTAATATTACAACTACTGACAATACATTGTCTTGTGCACTGAAATCCATCCTAAATTTAATTAATATAATTTAATTAATATCTCCCTTGCTTTCAGGCTGGTAGTCTGCCTGTCTTAGTGAAGCTGCTACTGCACATGATGACAAAACCCTCTGAAAAAGGATTCTAGTTGCTGCCTTCTTCATCCATCCTGTGTGCACTCCTCAGTGGTTTGCAGGCCACTGCCCAGCAGTGTCAATCACAATGTTTCCCTTCCTGCTATCTGTGGATCACAGTGTGCTTTGCTCTGTGCTGTCCTCAACTCAACAGCCTCTCATCTGCCAGCCTCATCTCTTGCAGGACATACAGTTGTACCCATAGCATCAAAATGCATCTCATAAGCTTTGCTTGGATAGAGTGATCTTTGGGAGTGACTTTAGGAGCACAGCTAATGCTGAATGCCTTGTCAAAGCTTAATTTTATTTCTCTTCCCATTGATTTGGGTAGACTTTCCAAACTGTAGCGTTGTCTCCATAGCCTGTGACTAGACATGGTCTCCTCTATGATGTCACTTTCTTTTTCTTAATTCCAGGAAAGGAAAACAAAATTCCTCAGGTTTTATTTCAGTGTAGGACAGAGTACACACATTTGTGTGAGCTTCTCCCTGAAACAGGTCTGAGACAAGCACTCAATCTTAGCTTGCATTATTTTAACTTTGTAATCCAGTTTGCTGCAGGGAACAATCCTGTCCTGGTGAGAAAACTGAGAAGATAATATCTCTCTTTTGTTACAATAAATCATTTAACAGAGGCAAGGTATTGAAATTAAGCCACATTCCTCAGAAGAAGGCATGTTTCTCCTCAGCCTTCAGAAAGGTCTCATTTATTGAGCTACCTGATGGGACACAGTCTGTTTGGTTCTGCTTGGCTGGGGTGTCCCCAGAGGACTGGGTCACCAGCCCCTTCATTTAAAAGCTCATAGCACATGGATAGAAGCAGAATTTGTGTGACCTGGTAAATAATACTTTGCTGATGACTGGCAGAGGGTTACAAAATTGAATTTGTGCCTTTTTTCTCACTTGCCTTTGTTCATACTAGTGGTTCGATGCTGCCTTCCTGAGACTGCGGTACCCCACATTTCCACTGGACAGATTTCTTTCTCACCTTTTCCTGCTTCCCACACCATCTCACCACAGCAGGAGCTCTGCCTAATCTGGGCTCTCCCTGGAGCAGGTGAGGTGCTACCCTAGGGAAGAGTCCCATCCTCCTATCTGGGGCCCACGACAAAGGCTGCCTGAACCTGGGCAAGCTGCAACACATCCACATGCTCTTTTGTACACCATCTCTGAAGGGACCCATTACTGACCTGTAGTTCCACCTGCACTAGGCAGTGTGCTGCTGCCTCTAGCAGTTCTACAGAAGAGTGTTTTGATGGCATATCCATTTAAGAAAGAGGATAGTTCAAGGCTGCCTGTGCAAGTCTCACTTCACTGTAGCTGGCCCCTTTTCTTCAGATATCTATTGTGCTGATGGAGAAGGTGCCACTTTGAGAATGGGCTTCCCTTGAGTGCCAGCCACAGAGGAACAAGTCTCTTGCATATTGGTGATTTACAGTCCATCCCCTTCTCCCCTGCCTGTGTATTCATGCTGCGGGACCAGGGAGGCAGGTAGCTGAGGGGGTGAGGAAGTACATGCTGCTTCCACTCAATCCCATAAAGGCCCTGTGATTCAACGGGACATTTTTTATTCCCACTACTCCCCAACCTCTGGCATCTCTGGGGCTGTAATGATACTGGGGGTGGTGCCAGACTGGGTGAGAAGACAGGGGTCTGCTCTAATGTCTTTCTGAGCATTTTCTGTTCATATGGTAAAACGGATGTTGGAGAGACTTGCTGTAGAATCTGCCTTGGAAGTCTTTCCTCCAAGATGCCAGGCCCTGCTCAGTGTTAAGTGAAATTGTCTGCAGCTCATTAACATCAAAGCATTTTCTCCACTGGTCTGGGCAGCTCAGTAGTAACCAACAGATGAACCAGAGACCAGCTACGCTCTCCACTAAGCTTTGCCTGCAAACAATTAACATCAAAGGGGAGAGACTGTGAAACAGGGGGAAAACAAGCTCCCACTGCAGCAAGACTCACGGCTGGTGGGGGAAGCAGGGGGAGAATGATGCTGTGTCCCAGCTAGAGAGTTTGTCCCAAGATATTTGCAGGAGTGAGCAGGGGAATGGCTACTGGGGCCTGCTGACAGTGTTGGCCAAGAACATGGTGGATCCCTTTTGGTTTGAACAAAACTGTCTGACAGTGTTGGCGGCAGCATGGTACAAGCTCCAGTGTATCAGACCTGCCTGGTCCAGCTAAATTTTGGGATTAAGTCAAATCTGCCATTGACTTGGTATGTTTGTGATTGCTTACCCAGCTGTTACTCTTGATGGGCATCCTGAGGTCAGTCCCACTATTCTTTACACCCTTTTTATCCATCCTTCTGAATACAAAAGTTTTGGTTAGCAATTCCAGATGTTGCTGCCCTTTTTTTGAGTGGACCTTGACCCTCTGTTTGCCTTTCCCCATAGGATGCCTGTGGAATTGAACTGTTTTTTAGATTACAAGACTATTCTCTTCCTCTAGATCTCAAGGGCTTTCTCCTGTTTTATGTACTGGTTCTTCATGCTTTCTTCATCCTCTTCCTCTCTGCTTTGGTGGCAGTAAGAAATCCAAATTGTTGGTATTTGTCATGCTAACAGTCTGTGATCAGCCCTGAGGGGGCAGCAGGGTTTGTAAAATTAATGAATTCTCATATGTGTCCTAGTCAGAAATCAGAAGGGTTTTGGTAGGTGCTGCACTAGCACTGAAGAGAAGCATGAGGCTATCTCAAAGAGTCTGCTATTGAAACATCAGTCTAGGAACTGAGGATTGCAAAAAAAAAAGAGAAGAACAAAACTGGAAATCTCTATAATAGGTGCTGGGGGTCAAGATTAGAGATAGTACAACCCCAGAGAGACGTGCCAGCCAGTGCACGCTTCCTTCCTGACAGCTCTGTCAGGAGGAAGCTATCCTCTAGCCACAGGGCAGATGGTAGAGCTGCAGGGCACAAGCAGAACAGCCGAAGCTACCGAGACTCATGAGTCAAAGTTGTAGGATGTGACTTTCAGAGAAGGTACATTCTCCAGAAGGCAGTCATGCTTTGTGGAAAAGCATGCCTAATTCTGTTCTTGATCAAAAAAAAGTATGTTCAAACCCAGCCAGATGCACTGACGGACAGCTAGTACCACCTAAGCAATAGTCAAACTGCCACAGAAGGAGGAACTATGCAAATTTATCTTGTTCACCCTAGAAAAAAAGATGGGCCATGTGGGGACTGCACACAGAACTGTTTTAGGTGAAGGCCAGGGGGAAAAGTGCTTAAAAGAGCACTTCAGCACTGCCTGGGTGTAAGTGGATTAGGAACAGAGGCCACTGGTTAGGAGCAGGTCTTCAGCCACCAGGGAAAGGAAATTTGGGGGAGGCCCCCTGAAAGTAGCTAGTGGTAGCAGGAAACCAAACTTGTTCTGAAATGGAGATTTTAAGACTGACATTGTATGACCTAGTCGCCTGTCACAGCAGGGATACAAACTGAGTGAAGAAGAAATAAGGAAATAGTAACAGCTTGACCGCCAGTAGCCATGCTGCCAGCAAGCTCACCTCCACCAAATCTGTTTTATGGCCATCAGAGAAAGAGAAGAATCTTGCAAGGAAGAATTTGTAGGAAGGCTCTCATGAAGACCACAGTAGGCTGGCACTAGTCCTGAGCTGATGAGATGCAAGATCAGCAACCATGAGCCTCTCTAGCAGCTTGTCCACCCACTGCTCTAGCTGCCATCTTGACTGCAGACAGAAGTTCCCTGCTGGAGCCTAGAGCATTCATATCATAATCCTTTTCTTTAGTTCATCTCTCTCTCGGGGAAGAAGTACTTCTTCTGTGGTTAGTGCAGTGCATAATGGCATTCAGAACTGGCTCTAGCAAGAGGCGCGTCTGGACTTTGAGTGGAAGAAAGATTCCCCACTGCCACCACAAGGACTGAGATTCTCTGGTCATTAAACCCGTTCCACTCATGAAAACAAGCTTCGCACTGCCCTCTTCACAAGGAAGCTGCATCTTGAAATGGGCTTTTGCCTCTTGCTACTCTGGTTGCTGTCTGCTCTGGGATAGCAGCTAGAAACCATCCTCTGACCTTCTCCATTAGGGTAATTAGAGCCAATTAATATACTGTCCTTATGCTACCACTGGGCTTAAGATAGCTCTGTCCCTTCCTTGAAATTTACACCCTTTCACCACTGGAGCTTCTCCGGTACACTGGCAGAGTTTTGCTTTCACTTCAGTTTTGCTTTCTTTTTGCTGGACTAGCCAAACCAAGCTGTCCTGGTTTCCTTTTGTACAATAGGCTCATTGATCTCCTACCTCCGTGCACCAAAAGCCTGCTCTGTGCCCCTTGGAATTCCCTTTGAATAGGACAACTGGCTTACTGTGGCTGTGACTGCACCTGAGCAGCAGCTTAAACACTTCTTGATCTCGGCAGGAAATATCTTATCTAGGACATCCTACTCCCACATCTGCCTGGAGCCAGCTTTGACCTCTCCACCTTTCAAGCTCCCTAACTGGGTGCGGCTTGTCAAGGTGAGGAAAATGGCTCTGGTGGTTGGGGGGGGGGATAAAGGCCTTTGTCTCGGGCCTTGCAGCAAAGTTTGCGGTAAGACATTTCACCTTTCCAAACTCATCTTCTGAGCTTGACAAGAGCCGGCACCAGGCAGTACTGTGCCTTCCCTTGCTTATGGGTACGCTCACTGCCTGCTCTGGAGATGGTGTCACTGCCTCATCACTCCCCTTACAGTGTCCGAGCTCGCGCTGGAAGGGAGGTCTTTGTTCGGCGGGTGCCAGGCCGAAGGGTAAATGGACACCGCTAAACCGCGGGAGGTCGTTGAGTCAGGGACGGTCCCAGCGGGAAGCCTCTCGGCCACTGCGGTGTCTTTCCTTGTGCCCACGCCACCAATAGGCCTGGTGTCCGCAGCTACTCCGGGGAGATTTCAGCTCTCCCGGACAGCAGACCCTGCGGCCCCTCGGAGGCCAGGAGCGCTCTGGCTGCAAGAGGCCTCCGGGCGCAGGTGCCCCCTCGAGGCTGCGCTGACCCCCGGGCACAGCCCCGCCCCCTGGCGGCGGGCGGGGGAAACAGCGCCCCCCGGCGGGCGGGTGCGGCGGCGCCGGGGAAGAGGCCGCGCGAGCGCAGGCGCGCGGCGGGGCGGGGCGGTGCGCGGCACGGCGGCGCCT
>JANHGN010020056.1:12797-30576 GCA_024605025.1 Megaceryle maxima
GGTTTTTTTTGGTTGGTTGGTTGTTTTTTGTTTGTTTGTTTTTATGGGGTTTTTGTTGTTGTTGTTGTTGTGTTTTGGTTTTGGTTTGGTTTTTTTTTTTGGTGGTGGTGGTGGGTTTTGTTTGTTTGTTTGTTTGTTTCTACAAACAAAATATTGTTTCCAGTTTTACCAACTATAAAAGACAGAACAGTTCCTTAGCAAGCAATCTTCTGGAAAAGAGTTGCTAATTACAAACCATGGGATGTAAAGCCACTAATGGATTTACCATAGTTCCTGTTAGTTTTGCTTTATGGTTTTTTAGGTACTTAGGTTCTAACTGCTTTGGAGGTGACATTGTCTGAGAGGCTCTGCAGTGCCCAAGCACTACAGTACACTAAAAATATGTGTACTTAGGCTTCATTTAATCTACATTCAGCAATGAAAATATACATGATTAATGCAACCATGTCATCCAGGCCCAGCTATAGTCAGGGCATGCAGAAGTGCATTTGCAGAACACCATACATCCCCTCTCAAGAGAAGTGTCTAAAATAGTTGAAATGAGTAACTCTTGAAGTACTGATGTCCTGATATTACCTAGCTGCCTTGACTCCTACTACAAGTATCAATTTTTTAAATGGCTAAATTAGGCGCAATGACTTTAGTGACTATCTTGACTCTGGAAATTCATCTGACTCCTTGATATGTCTTTTGATAACTCTGTACCCAGTAATTCTTAGTGTCCATAAGAGACTAAGCAAGGTCAAACTCTTCTAAAAAGAAGAAAAAAAAAAAGAAATATTCACAATGTCATTTTTAGTTGCAAATTCTAATTACAACTCTCTGTCCAGTCTCACTAATTTCTCAATACAGAGTATGACTGTAGACTAGGCACGTATGAAGCTGTGAGTACTTAGCTGCTGACTAGATGAGTCTCATAGCTCTGCACATAATATACTTATTAGTTCAGTAGCTAGACCAAAGAAATGCACCCTAATTTTAGGGTTTTGCCCAGAAAAACCCAACCCCTAGTTTCAGGAGGAAGCCTATAAAGTTGCAGAGGACAATTATGGCTACCTAGGGACAGGTTGTTTGAAGGCAATTCAGTGGGAGAGAATCCTGCTCCCCATTCACAAAAACATCTTTTTCTGATGTCCTGCTTCTTTTGCTGTGTTTTCTCTATTGAAGCCAGCAAGGTAAAGGTCCTGCTGCCAGCAATTTCTTTCATTCCCTCTCCAAAAGCCATTCATCCACCAGGGTTCCAGTTGGAAAAATACTGTTTGAGCATGTAATTAAAGACTCTGTCTTTGTACATATGCATGGGGGAGCTGAATTAAGTTGCATGGACTGCTTTCCATAGGCCCTAAGAAAATTGTGAACCTAATAACTACAGTGAGTAAAAAGCTGATTTCAGCCTGCATCCTGCTGCTAGGTTAATTAGCCTTCCAACCAAAGTATTGAGATATTAAAAATTTTAAAAGTATTGAAATATTAAAACCAAAACAAAACACAAACCAAAGGATATGGACACCTGTCTGCAGTGAGTACAGTTATTTTTCACTTCTATGCACACCTTCACTCTTCTCCTTTTGGTTCTGTTTCTACAATAATGCTGGCATGCAGTTCTCAGATTCACTTCTTAGTACTTGTTTAGTTTCCAGGTGCTAGAGAGATCTAAAACACTGTCTTTCTTTGTTTGGTTGTTTTGTTTGAGTGGGTTTTGTTTTGTTCTGTTTTGTTTTTAAGCAGAGCTGGTACTAATTGGTTTCTAAGTTAAAGGAATAAAGGAAACTGTTAGCAAATCTGGTTTTGTGTTTTCTGTCTATGTATTGTATTGAAAAGAGAAGGCAATTATTCCACAGAGTTGAAGATTGGTTACACTGGGACTTATTTGACATTGATTGGCATCCTCACACATGATTTAAATACTGGTTTGTGTCATCTGTTTTACAGAACCAAGGGATCATAAATGGGGCTGGAGCAGAACTACAGAGGCATACTTTTTTTCCTGTTTATTGGCAGTGTAAAACAGTGTATTTATTATCTTTTGAAGAAAACCAATAGTTTTCAAAAGAAAACATTCTCCTTTCCTTCCTTTCCTCGCATCTTTCCTTTTCTTATGTTTAAACTTGACTATCTTTCTTTCAAGGAAGGTGAGGTTTTTTAACTTCATGGGGGTTAAAATTTCATTATCTAAGTCTGAAAGTAAAAAAGTTGCAAAACTATCAAAATGTTTATAAAATAACAAGAAAAAAAATCCACATCCAAAAAATCATCCCTTTTTTTTTTTTTTTTTACTTTATTTGAAACCTCACTTTACATTCAGTAAATTGGTATCAGAGGAAAAACCCACAAAACTAAATCAATTCTAATGCAGGCACTGTGTAAACAAAATAAAAGCCCATGGTTTAAACTTCTCTGGAGTACATATGTATTTGGAGAGCAAGGTTAAACAGGGACCTCAAAATTCACTGGTTTATTCCTTTCTGTCACCATCATCATATCTGTGCCAATAAGCTTATTTGTATTTCTTATATGAGGAACCATTACAGCTGTAAAGCTCAGTAGTAATGCACTCTGACAGCCTTCACTTAAACCACTAAAGGATCAACACAGTGAGAATTGCTAATATTCAGTAGAGCTAACACTGGAAGATGAGTAGAATTTACTAAAATCATCATCACTGGGAAATAAAATCTTTCTTTTTCCACGGAATATTTTCATGTAACATTTTCTGATATTTAATTAAGCATGTTAATGATATTTAAATCCAGGGGTATTTCTCCCTCTGACAGCTAATTATGGTACTCTGTTTTTTTCTTCTGAGAGTGACACAACTCCTGCTCAGCATGTGGGGTCTTTTTCATCATGTCCTCTTCTCAGATTTGAGCCCTCTGAGGATAAAGGAAGATTCTAATGACACCCTCCAACGTAGACTCCTTTGAAGACTAGGACCAAGAGCTTTGATTTCAGGTCACTCCTTATGTGGCTGTCTTTAAAGTTCATCTGAATTAACATTCAGTGATATTTTTGGCAGCTTTGACTGCCAGGAAAAATCATTACAGTGGAATAATAATGCAAATAAACTTTGCATAGTCCCATTAAATCATTAAATGCCACATTGTTCTGTAATGGGAATGACATTTCATTATTTCTAAAGCATCAAATGTGTCTCTGTGCTCACTGCCAGTTTCATGATAATACAATAACACTGGAACAAGAAACTAAGAGTCCTAGGGCTTATATGATGCCTGCAGATACCTGAAATGACTGAAAAATACAGAGGTAAAAGCATCATAAAAGAACTACGCTGAGCTTTTTAGAGTGTGTTTGAAAATTTGGTCCAGATTGTCAATGATATTCAATTTTTCTTTTGTCCTCTTTCCGACAAAGGCAAAAGAAAAAGATTTGCTTTGTGTCATCTGGATAATATCCTCCAACTTTTGGTTGTGATTTTGGGGTTTTTTTCCTCCATATTTTTCTCCTCATAACATTTACAAAGGCTGAAGAAACCCTTTATAAAGGTACTGAACCATACACTTCAGTGTATAAAGCATAAAACTAACTAAAAAAACCCCAAACTGTTTTGTTTATAAACAGTGCTCAGGGAGAAAATCTTGCCATATATTTTAAAAAGCCATGTCCTAGGGGAGTAAGCAGAGAGAGCTTCAGAAATTATATCCATTCCTTCTCTGGCTGCTATGGAAATGCTTCTTTAAAGGAGCATTCCTGTGTATGACCTTCAAGAACAAATAGAGGTTAGGTGTCTCTAACATTCAACCAAGGGAATGAGACAAAATAAAGGAAAAAAAGACTCTACGTTCATCAGGACATCTACTATAGTGTAAGCACAGAACTGCAGATCATAAGGGGTCTTTCTGCTGAGAGTTCATAGGGACAGTCAGGCATTTCATCCAGTATTTCCAGCTGTGGGGCAAAATATATTCTATGCTATCAGTGAGCACATTTCCCTTACAAAAGCAGCCCAGAGGCTCCCTAGGTGGGAAGGCAGTGAGTTGGGCAGCCAGTTCTCTGTTGAACATCTCTTTTGAAAGCCTCATCCTGATGATGTCCAGCTAACCATTAGGGAATACCCTTCTTTGGCTGATGTGCCTTGTTCCAGGCATTCAATTCCCTCACCACTAGTGTGTCTTCTCCCAACTTTGATTTCTGTTAACCTTTCCAGTGTTGGATCATGGCCCACACTATGGATTTTCTTGAGTTATGATATTTTTTCCCTTTTTTTTTTTTTATTGCCAAGGCACAGCATCACCACAGCTGCATGTCACAGCTCTCCAATGTTCTTGTTAGTACCCATTAGTTCTACTGCCAGACACACAGATGACAGCCCTATATGCTCAGTCCATGTTGCTGAAGAAGAAAAGGTGTTCTCTAAACTTACTGAGCTGGCTGCATGTTTTAAACTGTTTATCTACTTTTGAATGACAGCAAATAGTAACCATCATTTATATCCCTTGCAATTAAAAAAGGGAAAGCATTCTCCTAATGGTAAAAATGATCCAGTATTCTAAGTCAAGCTACACATCCTGGAGAGTCACTGAAAACATGAGCAAGTTGGTTACCTGTTCACTCACAGAGACTTTCAGGGTCTGTAAACCATGGAAAAGTTAATTTTCTATTATTTTAACTTATTCTTGCATTGAAGTTAGAAGACTGTTATTAAGACCTTTGAGAATTTCTGGTGTCCACTGAAAGGAATTAAAATCCCCTTTTGTCAGAAAAGGGCAGACAAGAGAAAACATGCTAAGTGTTTTTAAGGTAAAAATTGACCCATCAAAGGTTGAGAACACTGGTCGTGTATTAGCTTGATAATAGCTGTCTCACTGCAAATTAGAAAGAAAGTGTTAAATGCAGTTTATGATGTCCTTCAATTCACTCACATTTCATGGACCACTTATCAGCTATCCAAACTGCATAAACTTCAATTTTATCATGTTTTCCAAAGTCTTGAAAGAAAAAGTCAATAGCTGTCTTGAGTTTGTGGGATTATGCTGAGTAGAATTTGGTAATAAGTCGTGAGATCTGGCCTTAAGCCACAGACCTGTTATTCTGTGGTCACTTGACCGCACTGACACAGAGACACATCTTCCCAACACCTTTGCTGATAGGAGAGCATAAACTTCAGTGACTCTTAGATTATTTGACTCTGGTCCTTGGCCTGCTTGCCTATTAGCCATTCTGCAACACTGCTTACCCTGTCTGGCAAAAGAATAAGAGGTTGCAATCATAGTCAGAAGTTACACAACTGTTCTCACAAGACTCTTTGAAAATAAGATAGGTAAGTGTGTCAATATAGACTAATAGCAAAGCATTTTTCCTCTTCAAATCTCACAAGGCTTTTAAAGCAATCAAGCCCAGGTCTTCTGAGTCCACTGATCTCTTGTGCTTCTTAATGCAATTCTATACCATGTGTCAAGGTACTTTGTCCTCCTATTCTTACCATATCAACGTCTGAGATAATGTACTGAATGATAAACTTAATACAACAACTGAACTGTTTCTAATCAGCTATTAAGACCACTCAAACCAATACATTTTAGCAAGCTGAAAATAAGACCTTTCTGAAGAATAATTCCTACTCATTTAAGACTATTATTCTGTGGTCATTAGAAGATTGATCCTGCCATGGTCCACAAAGTACCACACACTTTGGACTCAGGAGTGTACTTAGGCACTTCACTCTTGTATTATCATGGTTGATGTGCTCCTATTACTTCTCCTTCACTCTGCCTTATGTGATATGACTAGTACAGTACTGCAGTTGCTGACCACCTCACATCCTCATAACAAGGAGACTTTCACAATCCTCCCTGCTATAGAAGATATTCAACACAGCATATAGCCGTGCTCATATGTTCCATTCAAGCATCAGCTACAAACAGGGTGTGAGGTCTAACTTGCATCTTATGTGTCTGGTAAACCCCTACACCCTTAAATTAGTCAGAGGTTTAGGAATCAGTGGCAGCCTGCACTTAGTGCCATGGAATTTCCGATGCAGCATGGCAAAGAAACACACACAGAAAATTACCTCAGTGATTAAAACTCAGCCAGTCGGAAGCCTTTGGGTCTGCAATATCATTCAAACTGACAGAATAAAAATGTTTGACCTGATATGTCACACTACAGCACTCAGCATCTATTTATGACAGTCTGACTTCATCCCATCGGACAGCTTCTCTTGCTTGAGGAACAGTTAGGAAGTCCTTCATTGTCTCTCCAGGTATTTAGCCTGTGATGCTGGAAGAGTGGTTCTGAACCACAGCCACCGCTCTTCATCTGAGAGAAAATAATAATAAAAAAAAGTAATATGAGGTTCACAGAACCAGGAATATGGAAGCACCTCAGATGCTTATGTCACTTACTGAAGCCTGTTTTTAAGTGCATCTGAGATGCAGAAAGTCCAATTTCTATTGTTTTTCTTTAGAAAATGTAACGTGGTGTTTTCAAAATGCTGACTGTAGGGATATTAGGTCCCAAATCCTGCTTTGTCAGGTCACCCAAACTGCCAGTTGCAATAAATATCTAGATTTGAAAGGCAATATTCACTTCAATCTGTACGATGGCCTAAGAGAACCTTATCTTTTCTATCTTCAGATGATTACCTTGCCAAAAGTGCACACTTACACCTATGTGGCCCCAAGGACAGCATTGTCAGTGTGGTACAGCTTGTTTTTCACAGAACAAATAATTCTCTAACTGCCTTCTGTCTTAGGAAATTGCCAAACCAAGCTCCCATTCCCTCCTGCTCCCTTGTTACCTACCTGTCTCTTTTATTCAAAGCTGATTTGTCAGCTCTGTATGTCTTAGCAGATGGAGAAGCTGAGATATGGGCTTCATCATGGGCAAGAATGCTGTATTAAATCGTCCTCTCTCTAGGCTGATGAGGCTTCTCAAACAGAGGAAATATTGAATAAGTTGAAGGATAAATCCTCCTGGTACTCTAGATGGGCAGAACAGAACTGCTACTTTCATGGTCTTTGGAAGCATACCAAGATCTTTGGCACTTGTCACAAAAATGCAAATTGCACTGATATCAAAGTATGCAACTAGTAATTAGTTCTGTATTTCAACAGTATTTAGTGATACGTGTCTGACATACTGGGACCAGACGTTTTCGTGTAAAAAGACACAGCAAGGTACCTCTGATGGATGAGGAGCTTGGAAATGGTCTGTCTGCAGGTAATCGATTCATTGCTAGTAGTTTGTACTAGTCATCATCAAATTAGATACCTGGCTCTGGAGGCTGTTCAGTAGCAGCTGTGAATGTGGTCACCCTTCCCCTGTTGCCTCTAGCCTTCCTCTAGTCTTGTAGTCTTCTCATCACTCCAGTGATGTACACAGCTGAGCTCAGGGGCCAGCTGTGGGTTTTATCTGATCACCACAGTATATAAAACTGAAGTATATACCTTTTTTTTCTGATCTGACTCATGCTTGGAAAACAAAAGAAAATAAGAAACACCCACCATTATGCATTAGCTCCTCACTTTTTACTGCTGTCATGTTAGGACCAGAAACCATAGGCACGATAGCAGAGGATGTGGCCCACAGCTAAAACTGCAAGGAAAGATGTCTTTTCTCTAAACTTTGAATTCTTTTAATAAAGGAAACTTAAACATGAACCGCCAGAAATAGTGTGTAGGAGATCATGGTGAAACTGGAAGAATATTCACACTATAGGAAGAGAAAATTAATTACCTCTTCAAAATTAATAATATAATCATGACAGCTGTGAAATTATCCATGAAAGACAGTAAACCTAAGAATAATTTCAATATGGTTCACAAACTCTAGTCCACAATCTTCTCAGTTACCAAATAGTTAAATGATGTACAAAATATAAATACAACCTCCTGTGCACTCCTTCTAATAAGGTGTTAGTTCTAATCTACAAGTGATCAGCTGGTGAACAGACACTGAGCACATTTGAAACTTTCCACAGTTGAGAGCACTTGAGAACAGTTGTCCAGTGGGAGTTCCAAGCATATTAACTAATGCTTGTCCAGTTTTGTTTTTCCAACCTAGTAAAGGGAAAAAAAAAAAGAAACAAAGAAAAAAAAAAAAAAGAAACATTTTAGATAAACTGTGCAGCTGAAAAGAAAGAAAGATAGCTAGAAGCCCCAGCTGGTAAATCTCATTGCTCCAAATCAGTCAGCAATATGCTTGGATGTGAGTTTTCAAAGTCTGCTTCTCAGGAAAAGGGATATTCACTCCTCTACTTTTAATCCCAGAGGAAAGATCTGAATTATGGCCATTCATTGAGTTCAGGATATAATAAATAAATACTTATAAATCTCTAGATATTTTATGCTGATCTTTCTCTTTCTAAGGACAAAGTAACCAGGTTTAAATGGTTTTTATATACAAAATGCCTGGGGAAGGTCACTGTTTATACTAAGGAGAAGTGGCACCCTAATTAACTACAGAGACTAAAAAGTAAAACCTTTAACAAATGGATTTCAGAAATCATATTCCTGACAATACAATACATCCGCTTTCTTCATCACTTTCTATAGTCATCTCACTGCTTCTCAAACACAAAAGTCTGCAACTCATAATGTCTGGATACAAGCTCAAATACATTTTAAAACCTGAAGGAGAGGAGGAAGACTAAGATGGACTGATCGTTGAGTGCCATTAACTTGTTTCAATCAGCCATCCAGTTGGGATGTTAGTCTTTTAGTTCCAAAATAATGCTATTTAAAAATTATCTTTATTTCTTTAGCATTAGTCATCACTGGTGGTACAGTTGTATGGGTGCACTGCATTTTACAGCTTCCTAAAAGATAGATCCCTACTCAGAGGTCAGTACAGTCCACTGGAATTGGTATAAATTCAACTGCACATACAAGCAAAAAAAGAAGAGAGTACACATAGCCTCTGAAGAATGATTCACAAATAAGCTAAGCTAAATTGAGTGCTTAGGTAAAGAAGGGACATGAAGAGAGAAATTTAAGAGTAAATGCAGGCAGCAAAGAAGTGGGTGTAAAATTAAACAGAAAGAGAGCTGTAGGTGACACTGTGGAATTTTATTGAGCTTGGATAGCAAGAATGGAGCGCTTAAATGTAATGCAGTAAGTCACCAGCCTCAGTAAGGCACTTTAAAGCAGACTTTTTGCAATACAGAGAAAAATAATGACGGACCTTCTGCAACTGACATTGAAGACTGAACTTCTGCAAAAGCATTCCAATAAAGGCATTCTGGTTAGCTGAAAAGAGAAACAAACATGCTGTTGGTTGAGCATGTCAATTTGGATTCTTTCAGGTCATCTGATTTTCTTTCTTTGTTTTTTAATTACCTTCTTTTTTAGAAAATATTCTTGGTTTCATAATGTGGCACAAGATATTCACGGATGCAGCTCCCAATGTAATGGACCACTGCATTTCATACCAGGCTTGAGCTAAAAGTGTGTCCATTTTGCCTAATTGAATGACATTTGTAGAGAAAACTCCTGCCTTGTAAATCTGGTTATAACTTGCAGTATGAGAGATTCAGATTCAAGGTCCATCTTTGCCTGACCTTCACTATCTGAAACAAATGTCTCTGCTTTACTGTTCAAGAATCCACAGAGTCAAAATGGAGCAGTTTCTTTTTCTCTGTCACCGACAGTCTACAAATATACACAATTCTAAACCAGTTGAAGCTTCTGCCAAGTGTTTTTCTTTCTAAAATATCCTTTACAATGTACTGTTAAACCATCTCTAAAAGCTAAGCACATAATTAAATCCTTTGCATTGGTACAATATGTCTGTTCAGTCCTTCAATCTTCTTTTAAGATGTGCTATACATCCTAGCAGATACATGAATGATTCAAAGGCTATGGTCCATTTACAACACAGACTTCCTGTTATTTAATCTCCTATCACTGAGACAACAGTCCTCTTGGAAATAAGGAAAATATGTTATCATTAAATCACAGCTTTATAGGCATGTTGTTAAATAATTGAACAGCCCTGCTGTCACAAAGGAATAATCATGTATAGATATGAAACTCTGTGTAACATTTTGTATCCAAATATTGAAGGAGGAAGTGAAGAGGAATAATTTTACTTGTTTTCATGATTAAAATTTCTGAGAGCTCCTCATATGGTAGGACAGAAGAGCAGCAATTAACTGTACTTGAAGTGTCAAATGTGCTTAAAAACTCAAACAAATGCAACCATGAATCTACAGTACTGATAAAACACTTTTACACACACTTTACCCACAGCCCATGGATGCCACAGTTTAGTGCACAATTTAGAAAAGGCCACAAATAATATAAAATTATGTCAGTATGTTTCAGTACAATTTATTTCAAAGCAATGTAAAGACTAAATTAACAGTCATGAACATTTTTTAAGTAAGGCTGGCCAGGACACAATATCAGGGAGATGTGGAAATATTTTGGAAAAATTAAAATTTGATGTGATTCTATAATCACATCTTTCCACTGAGATGTAATCAACCAAATTTTCCATAAATTTATCACTTAAGCATACACAAACCTGCATTTGCCATTACTATGAAAACTAAGTTTTTTAGAGGCTACTTTAATTAGTACCAATTGGTACCAATGCCTACTTCCTCTTCATTAATTCCTTATATTTTGCATAACTACACTGTGGTCTTCCTTTGGATTTCTAACTATCTTTTCGCTTTCCTTTCCTCCTCAGCTTTGCCTGTCAGTTCACTTTATGTTCTACTAAAAAAAAAACCAAAAACATGGGTTGGATGGATTTTCAAGTTTAGCTGTCCTTTTCTTCTGATTGTAAAAGTGATTAATCCACATGCAAAAGAGATGGAAAAACCCTAACTGCCATTCTCATCCTATCCTAGAAATAGGGCCCAGCTCAGGTCAAATGAATGACACTGATGTAGAAGAGGAAGGTCTTGCCAAGACCCCCCTTGCCTAGAAAAAGAAACTTGTTTTGTTTGGTATTACTTATGCATTCTTATGTTCTGAATAACAAAATGTCATCTAAGGCCAGAGCCTAAAATAAATTCAAAGAGGTAATGGTTATTCTGTGGGCTAACAATACAGTGCCCCAGTTTACAATGTTAATGACAAAACTAATTTTTAAAAGTGTTGGAGAATCCTGTAGTGGAGAATTGTTTTGTTTTATAAAATCTAAATATTTTAAAAGTGGAACTGATAACAGTGGAGAGTCCAGAGAGATTAAGATTATAGGTCTGGAGACACTTTTAGGAAGATCTTGGAAGAGCAAAGGGTTGAGCCTGACCTCTGGGAATAGCATGGGAAAAGGAATAGACAGAAAAGCCAGGTTTTTTTCTCTGTGTCTTAAGAAGTCAAACAGCTTCCACCTCATTTACACACTAGTTACACTATGACTTTCCCACAAAGCCTTTGACAGCCTTATAAGATATATACAGATTAGAAAGGTAGTGTCACTGCTTCAGCAATTATACAGCATATATATGCACTTCTGCAGAAGCTGGTCATGCTGAGATATTTTCTGTTATAAAATGGAGTTGAACCAGTTTGAAGTCGAAGAAGGCATTGCTCTGTAACAAGTGCTTTCTGTGTCATCCTGATTTATCTCATCTGCCACATGCAACATTAATTTCAGCACAGATTAGAAGGTTTTTTTCCTCACTCTTTTAATTAATTAATCATCTTTCATCTTAGCTATTTGTTTCAGAAGTTGAGGCTTTGCCCACAATTCTTTGAAGTGTCATTTCTGCTTATAAATCAGTACATTTGATTCTTTTTTGCCTGTGGGTCAAAATTTGGGGGAAGGAGGTGTCTCATCTCACCAATTTAGAAGTACAATGTGTCAGTAACTTAGGGTGTTCATTTGCCTTTGGGCACTTATTCTCATCATCAGCTATAAAGGCAGTGCTTCATTGCTCATGGACTTGTTTATTTTTAGAAGGATATTGACGGCTTGAAATCTCTTCAGGGAGAAATACATATCCAGGAAGCAGTGTTAAATATCACTATATCCTTTCTCAAACTTCATAATTTGCCATGCTTTTGACACCTACACATCTTGCTCAGGTATGCAGACAGCTATGGCTCTGCCAGTCCTTGGAAAAAGAAGTGGAAAATGTGTCATTAATAATATAGGTATCTTCAATTTCTGCCAAACTTCCTCACACCTTCCTTTGCAACATGACTAATTTCATATTGGCCAGTGAATAGCTTTGCCAGACATCCGAGTTTGGCTTTCTGTGTTACAATGCAACTTTAAAAAAAAACAAAACCAAAACCAAAACAAACAACCCCCCCCCAACAAACAACAACAACAAAAACCCAAAAAAACCCACCCCAAAAAAACCAAACCAAAACAAAAAACCAAAAAAACCCCACCCCAAAAAAACAAAACCAAAAAAACCCCAAACCAAACCACACACTAAAACTGGGGCTTGCAAAAAGAAGATATGCCTCTTTTTTCACTGATAGGACATGACATTTCACAAACTTTGTTCTCCACCAGGCTTTTTCGGTCTTTAAATTGTAAAATTTTATTTTAAAGAAGAATAGGTATATGGTGTTTAAGAAGAAAAACAATTAAAAATATTACTTTTTTTTTTTTTTTTAACAGGAACAAGAAACAAGAGTTTTAAAAAGGTATTAATTTCTGGTGTTCACTTTAACCTAGTCACCGAGTTGATTAAAAAGAAAACAACATCACTTGAAAATATTTTCTGCTATTTCTCAACTTATTTTGAAGGGAAAATAAGTTCCTTGTCTTAAACTGAATTTATACCATGACATTTTGAAGAAAATATAAAAAATGTTTCTGTCATTTGGCTGATAACTCATATCTGTGTTAAATGACAGCAGCAGGATCACTGCCAAAAGTTTATCCTCCTCCTCACCACAGTGCTTCCTCAGTTCAGCCAGCCATTTTCAGCTGGCTGAATTAAAACCAAAATCACTAAAGTACTTCTGAAATCTCCGAAGAACATCAGGACTGTTCTCACTTCTATTTCTGATCAGAGAACTTATGTCTGCTTAGAAGGCTGTAAGATAATGTGATAATGCTGATGCTTGATGCATCTGCCACCTCTACCTTCATCATCTTTGGCAATCAAGCTGTCTATAAAACCAATTAAAAAGTAGTGATAGGGTTTCTCAGGTATAAATCCACAAATAGCCAATAAGGGCAAAAGAAAACCTGCTTATAAGGTTTTATGGGAGAGAGGAAAAAGATAAATTATGGAAAAGAAATTGCAGGAGCTTCAATGTTTGTAATCATATGGATGTAATACCAGCGAAGGTATGAAGGAACACTCCATTCAGGCACTGGAGTGTAATGGAGAAGTAGTTCTTTTAGGCACTGATTTGGTAGCCAGCATGGAAATTATATGCTTTCCTGCCATTAGACATACTTTCAAGCACAGTGTGACAAAATCACTGCCTGAAACATCCTTTTCTTTCCAGTCTTTCATCTCAGCTGGGTTCCTTTATTCACAAGCAGGACAAGTTGCACAAGCAGCAAGCAGAGCTGTAAGTGCTGCAGACTTGGCCACACACACTGATTATTTCTGGGAACATTCCTTCTGTTGGCAGTAACACTTCTGCCTCTTATACTAGACAGTGAGAAAAAAATGGCTTGCTTATACAGAGGCCTAAGTCAAATCATACATCTATCTTTCCCATTTGGTATTTGCCTACTGCTATATATATGCCAGTTTTATAGCAAGCATGCTCCTATCAGAAGTTATTCAATGATATGTGTGTGCTTTGAGAAATTAGAAAGAAAAATAGATCTGTGAGGAGGATTGAAGAGAATTTATATATATAAAAAAATAAAGTCAAGTCTTTGATATTTAAATATCAGTTTTAAAAATTAATGGGAAATTCATGGGATTTGACTCATTAAATAAAAATGCTACAGCCAAAGAAATTACTCAGACAAGAGGCTGGCAAGTACTGTAGACCATTTCATAACAGCATTTCAATGCTTTCTTGAAATATGAAGTTTTATAAGAAATTACCATGTACTAAGGTAATTTCTGTATTTTGCTACTACTATTTGACACAGCAAAGAGCTTTATGTTAAAAAAAAGAAGATCTGTTTAATGAAAATTGGTGTTTTTATGAAAGTGAGACAAATTGATATTTCCTCACAAAACATCTTGTCAAGTTTTAGACCACATCTATATACTATTTTAAATATGTATTTCCCCAGCATGAATAGCACTTAGACAATTTACGTCAGATGAATATACACCCAGCATTTTGTGCTTTAGGCTACATACCTGTGACTGGAAGGATCTTTTAAAAGACTTGGATGTGGGTTTTTTTAGTTATTTTGGATGAGCATTTTCTAATGATGCCTCATAATTGTAGGGACGGGTAAGACTTTTTCCATCATTTCCTACCCTTTCTTATCCTGTTTTCACTTGCTTCTGCTCATTTTTCTAAAAGAAATTATTTGTCTGAGAAATTAACTAATATGTCTCTTCATATTCAGAGTCTTCTATAATATGAGGTGGATATTAATTTTAGGACGGCTGACTTTCAACTGAGAACATTTTTTGCTGTGATATGGTTTGCCCCATAGAGTAATGACGCTGATGTTAGGCAGAGTCAGCATATGTCACATCACCAGAATTACTGTGAATGAGAAAAAACAGACTGCTGTAGTAACAATAGGCATCCACTTTTATACAGTGATAAAGTATAACCAGTTTGCCACTAATCTTATCATTTGATAAGACAACTTTTAGGAAACAGAGAGACTATAAGCTCCTTCATGCAGATCATACTCAAACCAGTTGAACTTTAATATCCTTATTTCTTAATCACCACATCATTATACTGTTGACAGATAAGGCTTTGAGTGATCGTATGGGCTGTGAACAGCAGAATTACCACAGATGGCAACAGGCGCTTTGATTTCTTTGGTGCTTTGAGACCATCTTGCTTGAGGGCTGCATTATGGGTTTCATTTCATGCATCTCTTCTATTGTTTTTTACTCAGAAGGAAATTGCACTATTAACAGGATGAGAAAGGAGGGTCATTAGAGGACAAGAAATGATGAAGGAACATATTTCTCCTAAGTGATTTGTACTTTTAATTATAAAACAGCTAGTTCAAAAAAACCAGTGTCTTCTCTCTTTCATTTAACTCTACTATGATGTTTTTATAGTCCTAGTTGTACAATGTTCTGGGAAAATCCATACAGGTCATTCAACTGCTTTGAACAGATGACAATAAAATTTATATATTCAATGTGTACCTGAACAGCCTGTCCAGATTTTATCTTCCATTTTCTTTTCAGATGCACGTTAGTATATTTTGGATCACACAGATATGCTCTATTTACACATGAAAAACACATGCCAGTTTTCAAAATTTGCTTTAATTGTCACATAGATTCATCTGCCTCATAATGTCAAACAAAAATATGGAAGGACTCCCTTTTACTGCTCTCCAGGTAAGAGGCATAGAGTAGCATACACACCAGCTAAGGTGTTTAAGACCAAATAAATCTTTAATGGAAGTTGTTACCTTTCTGTAACATTTAAACCTTGATTTTCAGAGGTGCTGATCAGGCTAGGCTACCAGAGAAGCCCCAGCAAATTTGGAAGTTCATCTCTCCCTGAGAAGCACAGGATCGTTGGCTTAAATTGAGCCACCCAACAGTAACATGCCTCAAATCAGTGAACTCTTCAAAATGGTGCTTTTCAAATTTGGATCTTTAATTATGGATGATTAAGATTGCGACTGAACAAGAAATTTTCTATGTAACAAGCAGAAGCCAGGGACCTGACGGTGGTTACCATAAATGATTGTAGATACCCATTCATGCAAATACTATGTTTCTGGAAAGAACTTGAGTATACCATAGAATCCCTTCCTTTGTCCTGAAGAAATAACAGGTTTATCTGGGCTATGGATGACAATTTTTTCTTAACCTGTTTTATAAACTTCTAAAGAGTTATAGCAACATTTTCACATCACCTTTTCCAGAGCTTCACTCTAATTATTTTTAGTATTTTCCCAATACATAGTCTTGATTACTATTTGTTGCAAGTTCATCCCAATTCCTTTCAGTCTGATACCCAGCAAACAACTGATGTCTGTCTTTTTTTTCTAGCAGCCTCTTTTATACTGAAAAAATACTACAGAGTAAAATATTTGATGTATTAGAAGATGCATTTTGTCTAAACTTGCTGAAAATGTTTCATAATCTTTGGAAATAAAACTAATCTATTATCATTACTCAACCTTACAGTCCTGATTCATTGCCAAATCTGTCATCATCATAGAAGAGAAGGAATAGCTTATTAGAATTGCTGGTATATTTATATGTATGTCTATATATATTATATGTACACACATATATTTTTACATGTATATACACACTTTTAACTCAAAACTTCCAAAACCAGAGCAGTGTAAAAGGAGCTCAATAGAACTGACACAATCTGTCAGACAAAATATCACCAGTGAATACTTTGCAAGCTCTGAAAACTGAGTGTGCTGGAAAATTAGACTTAAGAATGATACTGTTAAAACAAACAAACAAAGAAAATACAGCTGGGAAAGCTCATATTCAGAAGTGATTTGAAGTACAGTGCATGAACATAGTCGAGAGCATCTCATCTGCTGTTTTATGACGAGCATATTAAAAAAGTTCATGTTGTATATATGCTACCAGGCCCCTTCTGGAAATACATTTTTAAGTTTTAGGAACTTACCAGAGAGAAAAAATTTCCTCTTGTATACAAATAATAAATTCTTCTGAATGGGTTTCCTGGCGTCAAATTGCAGAGGAGTTGCAATTTAAAGTGAGATGTTATTTGACTTAAATTGAATACAAGTCTACTCAAGGCTTTCCATGCAATAGAAGAAAACCTCCAGAAAACTTCCAGTTATCCGATCTAAGCACCTGCTGCCACCTCTTTCTTTGTGGGGAATTGTTTTAGGCACAGTATTATTGGTTTATTATTATTATTTTCTCAGCTGAAATGATAATTACAACAGAGGAAGTTGTATGAAGAAACTGGCCACAAACTAATGAATAATTTAACTCCTATATTTCCCTACAGATTTTCACAGAGGAAAATACTGATAAGAATAATGCAGTTTTATGGATCAGGAAATAAGTTAATTGCTCCCAGCAGAAGTAAATGCACCTAAAGAAGGGAAAAAACCAGCTCTTATCTGAGAAGGGAGAGCAAGTGTAGTGAAAGATGTGGGACCTAATCCTGATGCAGACTGCAGTGCTTGTAAGCAGGAAGCCTATCCATCAGAGTACTGTCCAGAAATAAAAAGTTGGATGATATACCTGTGGTATTTGAGATGAATGGAAGTGAAAATAGGGCATATTCTCAGCTATCTTCATAGGAAGTAGATGGACTGACAATATTTACTTTTCCTTTGTTGTACATAATTTCCTCAACTGGCTCTAACTTGAAGAAAAATTACTGGTAATCTTCTGCAAGTACAGCAAGGATAACCACCTCCAGTGCTGTTCATTGAGGACAGAGCCCTAGTCTCTAAACTTCAAAAGATAGATAAGGAGGTCCTTTTTAATTCTGAGAAAAGTAATTTTGCTAACTGAAACAGCTTCACTGAGAATAACATTATTCATACATTTTGCAGCAAAATAAATCTTTCTTCATGACAACTTTGCATATTTTACATGAAGAAACAATACATTGTAAGACTTTTTTTTTTTTTTTTGAAAAGCATATTCACTGTGAAATCATCGTAACTTTTACATAGGTTGCATTGTCTCCAAAGGAAAGGAGATATTGAATTTTACTTTAAATGTCCTGCGATTTTTTTTTCTTTTCTTTTTTTTTTTTTTTTTTTT
>JANHGN010020056.1:31002-42630 GCA_024605025.1 Megaceryle maxima
CGGTGGGACAAGACAGGAGATGCGTTTCTCCTGGGGGTTGCTGAGATCTTCGCAGCATCCCGGGAGGTTGCTCTGTGGGGAGCAATAACTAAGGAAAGACAGAAAAGTCTAAAATAAAAAGAAACTGGTCCTGTTCCATTTCAGTAGAATGAGAAAAGAAGTGAAACCCTAGGGAGAAAAAAAAAAAAGTAAACAACACAAATGTGATGATGTTGCAGTAGTTTCCAGCACTCCTTTCACAAGGTACAGTCTGAACTGCATCTGACCATCTATGTAGCTTGACTGAGTTTCAAGGATGATGAAGACTGAAGGATTTCAAAAGAAGAAACCTTTCATGTCATTTCACCACATCCCAAAAAACATGTACCAACAATCAGTAGTAATTTAATTTATTCAGATATTATGATTAGGTGACATCACCTGCAGTAATGTATATATTGTGAGGATTTAGTTTATAGTACTTTTAAAAAAAGACTGGCTGCTTTTGACAAGACTAGCTAATATTGTTTCACCTCAAAATCATTGGTAGATCTGCTTGCTCTCTGACTTTAATGGGAAGGTATGGCTCCAGATGTTGTGACTAATAAGTTAACTATAACATTTTGCCATAGATTTCATTTAATCTTCTTTCTCCACACTTATCTACCAACTCCTTGCCTTCCTTGATGTCATAGGCTGTAGCTGCCCGAGAACTTGGCCTATGAGGTATAAGCATGAACTGAAGAGGAATGGATTTGGGAGATTCTTCTTTTTGTTTCCTTTTACAATGTATATGATTGTCCTCTACAGGAAAGTATCACCCAATTTTATCAAACAGATGTGAACAACCAGACACTCTTTTGCGTTGTATAGCTACTTATACCAGGACTAAAGAGATCTGAAATAGATGGGGGTAATCTGTGGATTTTCATAGCCATTAATTTTTATGCTTTGTACTGACTTTGTCTCTTTGGTGGCTGTGTTAAAATGAAACAGGACATGCCTGATTATGTCCCAGCTCTGCAAACATTCAGACTTTTCTGCAATTTCAACAGAATGTAATGTGGTTATCTGAAGTCAAATATATGTGTCACTGACTGCTGCCTTGGTGCTTTAGATAGCTAAGAGTAATTGAAATTGTCTAGCACCTACAATTTTCACCAATGGTAAATGTCCTTATGATTAGGCAAGCACTCTACTATAAATGAGCTTATTTCAAATACCTTTTAGAAATGTATTTGGTCATCTTTTTTTTCCTATAGCTTCCAGACTTTCATTGCAAGCATTACTTTTGAGACTGGATAAAAAAAATCAGAAGGTGTTTATTAAAAGGTATTGGCAAACAGACCTAGGGATGGTACTGAATAGAAACAAAACTTATTTTTCAGAAGATCTGAGTTTTACAAAGCTGCTGCTTTTCAGTTTTGCAAAGTTTTTAAAGAGTACTTTAACTTGGCTACCAGCCTTGGCCAACAGCAATCTCTATAGAATACTGATTTGCCTTACTTAAATGGCTTATAAACACCTGATTCCAATTTTAGAAACTAATTAGTGAGCTAGAGATTTTAAATGAAATGGGCAATTTTTTTGATATCCAAAACTGTGATGAATCTAAATGCCATCATTTTTTCTAATTATGAAAAACACAAAGGCATGTCATAGGGTTAGAAAGCATATTGTGCCTTAAACTAAGATAAAATGACAGGCAGTGTATCATTCAGCCACTTATTTGCTTTTTTAATAACACCAAAAAAACTCATGACTCGTTCTGTTTTCTGGAACTGAAAATTTTAGAAATTAGCAAGGGAAACAGCTCTCACTTGGTTTTAGTGGGAATGGTCTTGTAAAGATAATCCTGGACTGACCCTTAAATTTGGAGTGAGGTAAGGTTAAAGAAGTCTGAAAGCCTTCTTTTCACTGAGCTTCTGGTATCCTGCAAGGCAGGATTTGAACTGGGGGATCCACCAAGACACTCATCCAAACCCTGGCCTGAGTGCTTATATCAACTGATACCTTAGCCAGTCTCAGGTGGCCACTCTGCAAACACACTGCTTCTCCTCCAGCTGGCTGGCAAGGGTCAGCAAAATCCTCCACTGGAGTCACTGCTCCTGCTTCTGTTCTGCACTGTTTGGATCTGATCCACGTTCATTTGGTCGCAAGCTCTTACCTGTGTGGGGGTTTCCCTTCCCAAGGAATATTTTCCTTCAGACTTTCTGTAAACAGACTTATGTGTCACTTATGCTTACATTTTTGTCATCGAATTGAAAAGTTGGTTCAGAATGACTTCTCTCCATCTCAGAGAGTTAACTCCTTTCATGATCTTCTAACAGAATAACTTATGACCAATATTTGTTAAAAAAAGGATTGTGTGGGAAGGAGTCTTGAAGATATGTTTTTTCTTCTGTTAGGCCTAGCTAACCAAACCAAAACAAAAACCAAACCAAAAAATAGAAAACAAAACCAAGAAAACATCAGAAGATAAACTGAGACTCTTTCATAATCCAGTCTGCCCCTTTCAACAACTTCAGATTTTTTTGTGCTGAACAAACTCTGATACAGAACCTATAGTGATTCACAAAACTCTGAATTTCAACTCATCAATGGTTTCACAGAAATACAATTCATTGATGTTGAATCATCCGATGCTACTGGCTCATTTTGTGCTGTAATTGAGAAAACTGCTTGTTAATGCAGGAGAGAAGTAATTTTTATATAGCACTTCAGCCTTGTTCCACTAAGGACTTGTTTCAGAGCCCATTAGTTACTATGGAAGTTTTTTCGTTGATTTTGAAAACTAAGATGACTCAAGGATGCTAACTCCGACTTTGACAGCTTTTGAGGTTTCAAGAAAAATAGTTTCTTGATGAGGCAAAACCAAGGCTCTTAGACAATAGGAAACTACATCCAAAAATCTATTTTCAGATTTGAAAGGTTAGCTTTAAGCTTTCCTGTTTGTTTTTTTCTCTCAATAGAAATGACCAGAGATCCCAGAGCATCAGTCACTGCCTTTCTTGGACTTCACCGGAACTGACAAATCTCCACAAGTTGCTTTGACTATGGTAAACAGCATAATACCATGTCATTATTAAAATATTCCTACTAAATCATCTTGATACTTTCTGCAGTGCAGCATTCAGAGTACACATCATTCTCATAGGATTATTGTTAGCTCAAAGGCCCTCTCAATGTCCCTAGGTGAGAGACATTATAAAGCCATGGATGAGGAACCAGAAAAACACTCGGTGAAGTGAAATTAAATTATCTCCCTATGTAAAGCCTTTCATACCACCAAAATGCAAGTTTAAGGAAGAGAGGAAAACTTTGTGTCCCTTCCATCAGTTCTCATTTAATATAAATAAATATAAATAAGATAAAAAATCTCAGCAATTTTTAGCCCACAGTTTCCAGAAGGTGTCTGACCCACACTTCTGTTACTTAGAAAGGACTTATTTTGACTGGGATCAAAATAACCAGATGTCCTGGAAAGTTACTTTTTAAGCTTCTTAATAGTCTAGTTAGACCAAAAGGCAGAAGAATTTGGCATGCCAGTATGCGGTAGTTGAAAGGCAAGTCTTGTTTATCACAGCTTGTAGCCATTGTCCAGTGAGGATTAAAAAGCTTAAGAATCAGCTTTCAGAAACAAAAGAGACTTGAGGTTTTCCTGGTGATTCTTGTGCCTTTGAAACAAAGGGAGGCTTAATGATTTTGTACAATTCATTTCTATCATGGGGCAAACGAGAAAGAAGATTGCAGAGTCTTAGCAGACTCAAGCAGGTAGACTAGGGAGACTCTATTCTGAGTTATGATTTAATTGTAGGAGTCCTGTAAGCCTGACACTAGATCCTTTTTGAAACATACCTGATATGTTACCTCATCAAAGATTGTTGAGAGAAACCCAGCCCTGACTGCCTCCAGACACCAAGGTGTTCAGATGTCACCAAGGGACAAAAAATTCAGAGATTGCTTTTGTAAAATATTTTTTATAATCTTAATAAAACCAACACCACCCAACATAGCACCAGGCAGTTCTTGTGTCTCTAAGACAGACACACCAATAAGAGGAGGAGATGGCATTGGAGAACTGCCAGGAACACAGTGATCTATATATATGTACAGAGGGGAATAAAAACAATTTGTTTTCTTTCCTGTCAGTTTTATAGATGACCATCTCAAAAAAGAGCATTGTATGATGGAAAGTTTTGTCAGGGAACTGACAAAAGAGTGCTCTAGAAGCCTTTTCAATGTGCTGATAAGGGCATTGCTGTGAAGTGTTCTTTCACACTACAAAAAAGTTCATTTCAGCAGTTGGCATAATATTCCCAAGTTAATACTGAGCATTTTGAACACTAGCAGTGAGTAAGCATCTTCTCTGTTTACATTCACCTTTCATTCCACAAGGATCACATGCTTGCTTCTGCACTATATATAAGCTTAATTCACTTCTTGTTTCAGGATGGGATAAGTGGCTTTTAGGCATAAAACACAACAGTGCCTTATAAGAAATGAAATTAAGAAGAGTTACATCATCAGATGAAATTGTCACTTTTGTTTCAGAAATTATTCTGCGTCTGGACAGGGTATGAAAGAGTATGCCAGTCACTCCATGTAGGAATTTTAAAATATGAAAGTGCTATTTCAAATTTTATTTTGAAGCTTTGACTGTGCTTTAGAGCACTTATGAACATATTTCCTAAGTATGAGCTCATAAATCCTCTAATGGTGAGGCAAATGTGAATGCAGGTTTATCTATTTGTTTGCTTTTCTTGATATAATCCCCCACAAATCATGGTGCAAAATGAAAGTATACATCTTACCACAATCAGCTGAAATAAGCATGATCATGAACATTCTTTTGTTCATACAGAGCAATCCACTTCATGCAGCCTCAAGGGAGTGCTTGGCTGTGGGACACAATGTAACTCCCTCAGTGCATAAACAATAACAGCAGAACCTGTTTGTTGGTGGAATCGTGTTATCATTGTTATAACATCACTGACATAACACTAACAGGAAGCAAAAAATCCAAAACACCTATTTATCTTCATATATGGTGAAAATGAAATTAGGCCCACAGACACAACGTTTGTTGTACATCAGTTCCTTTTTATACTGGCAGTGACTGCACCTTTGCAACATTCTTCCTTGAGAGTGGAGCAAACGAGGACATACAGTTTCTTCATTACCTTCTCAGTGGAATTTAACATCTAATTTTGACCTGAGAGCCACCTCTGAGTGCTCAACAATTGATCCACACACGGTTTTGTGCTTGCTCTCCAGGGGAGGTCTGCAGACATAATGAACATATTTTGCCCATGGACTGAGGATGCCTGTATTCAGCATAGTTCCCATCTCTGCCATCCCAGCTAAAGAAATACCAAGGGCAGGAATCCAAGGAAGTGTGTGGTATCATGCCAGTGCTATCCCTCTTCACCACAAAACTGGGATGTCCATTTCCAAATGAACCTAAGATGATGTCTTTGGTAAAGACACTTCCTGAGGATCTGTGCAGAATGATATGTCTACAAGTTTGATCTTGGTTTTGTTTTCTCTATCCCCTTACACCTCTTTGATATTTGAACAAATCATTTTCTACATACTTTATATCAAAAAGTCCTTGTCTTCCCTAGAGCTCTGCTTAGCGTCCACAAAATGTGCTCAAGTCTGATGAAGTTCACTCATGATAGAAGATTTCATCCTGCTCCACTATGACACAGCTTTATGTTAACAATATTAGGGGTCCTGGCTGGAGACAGCAGATCCCTTTACAGGAATACACAAATTCATTGTTTTCTGCAGGTTAGTGAATAGCTGAACCACTGCTGTTTTCCTCTGAACTACCAAAGTTTATTACAAGGTGCATAAAGCTGATCTGATCTGTTACAGCTGGCTTGAACTGTGTGAACTTAAAATATGCTGCTAAATTAACATTGATGCTTTTGAACATCTAAATCTCAATACTCAAACATCCCTTTTTAAATATCTGTGCTTTTCTTAATATGCTACGTATTGCCTGTTTTACTTTAAACCCTTATTTTTCTGGCTTATTTGAATGCATACCAACTTCAGCTCATGACTTTTTAAAATGTTGCTCCTGCCTAAATTGTGGGTATTTTTTCTCTGTTTGACAACATATATCTTGCTTTCTCAGCAGTCACAATGGGCACAGTATTCTGTGTGATTTTGTAATGGTAGGATTATTAGGAAGAAAAAATTACTTGGTCAGGAGGTTTAAACAAACATTTTACATGAGTGATATGGCTTTCCCACACTGATATTTTAAAGTTGGCTCTGTAATGATCACAGTAATGAGCACAAGAAAAACAAAATAAAGCCAAAGGCATATTTGGTCTTTAAGCTTTAATCTTAGCTGCCGTGTGATCTTTATTCCACACAGGGATATAAAGTGTAGCTTGTATACAGAAAGCTGCCACCACTGCCTGAGATGCATAAGCTTTGCAATCACACCCAGTGAGCCATTTTATATTCAAGTATTTGGTCTATGTATGAGCTACTAGATAAATATGTGATACTTACTGTCTCTTTGCTTGTATCATAGAGATATAACAATAAGATATAATAATAACTGCTATATAAGAATATATAACATATAAAAACATAATATATAAGAATTTATAATAACATATAACTGCTATATAATAATAATAAAGCACTGTATCATCTCCAGGCTCCCTTGGCTTTTCCAGAGAGCAGCATTAAACACATCTCAGTAATGTTGCCAGCAGTGAAGATTTTTTCCTAATGGCAAATAGCAACCACCAGCTTGCAATTTGAATGGCTGATAACATCAGTCACATTTTGAAATATCCAGGTGTCCCTGCATCAGTTCTGCATACAAGGGTTCTTCCACTGCATATTGGAGAGAACCAGATTAGATTAGGAGAGAGAAGGCTTCTGACTGGCCTGGTCAGGCCATAGGGATACTTTACAAAGCCCTGTGTTCATCTCAGCAACACCTCTCTGCTCTGCCTGACTGAAGATGACAGCTTTCCAAATACTGGATCTCATCAGTGTCCCTCCAAACTCTGGTGGTAGCTCTGGTTTCTTTTTCTCCTTTTCTCAAAGTCCTCTGAGCTGGGTCCATTTCTGAAGCCCCGAAGACAAAAAGTGAGATGGCATTCACAGCCCAAATACCATGAACTCAGAGGGAAGACAGGTCACACAATACATTTACAAAAGCTTCTCTTGGTGTATAATTTCTGCAATATGGTCTGTCATTTTGATGAAATACAGGAATACAAAGAAGTAAATATGTTTAAGATGCCCTCTAAATACACTGACAGATTCTCAATGACATCTCAAAAGTTTCACATATCCTTCCCCCTACCAGATTAGGACCTACTGCTGTAAGACATGAGGGTTTTACAAATCCCATGTTGCAGTCTATGGAACAGACAATGGCTCAAAAATCATTAAATCTGTTAAATGGTGTTACTCACTAAATATATTTCATTCAGAGCCACAGCTGAAACGAATGAAACAGATTCAAAATGACGAAACATAATGTTTATTGCAGGCTAATTTCACAGAAATCTAGATCCTATTTCAGTGCAAGGGAAAAAAAAGCATGTCCGTACTGAAATCTGTGATAAAGAGCACTAGATAGTGCTAGCAAAATTTGTAAATTAAAGACACAGATACATCTAAATTAAAGAAACAAACTATTTATTTGAAAGCAGCAGGATTTGCTTGTCCCTGTAAATATCCTAAAAATATGCCACAAGAACTTCCTCTTGCCTTCAGATTTGACTAAATAACAGTCTCAAGAAGTGTTTATGGTTTCCTTTAACATTATCATAGGAAGTCCACTTTAAATATTAAATAGCCTATTCCCATTCACATGCATCAGCTGTTTAACCTCATGCAGTCAGCAGGAAGTCCCTTTTAATACCACAATACTTTATTTATGTAAATTAGACACACTAGGGCAAGCCCAGGAAGACAGCATTATTCACATGTAGTAAAGTGTTGTGTTGCAGCATGGAGAATGTTTTACTGCATCAAGATAATAGTCCATGAAAAAAAAAAAAAAAGCTTCCTTCTTAATACTTATTGGGTAGAGCCTAGGCAGAAAGGGAAATGCTGGCTGCCAATAGTGTCAAACTGCTTAGGATTACCCCCAGTTAAATCCTAAACAGTTCTAGGCCTCCCAGTTACTTCTTGTTCTTTCACTTAATAATTGATTTTAAAGTTTTTCATATTCCCAAGGATATTTTTGGTCCAAAAAGAATTTGTCAATCCAGCCATAAATTCTCTCATTCACCTGATGTGTGACTTTGGCATCCCCAAAGCCAAAAAGCAAGTTTTAAGCAATAATCATCCACTTTCTATTCCGGCCTTGTACCAGGGACACACCTGCTAATAATTCTCGTACAGCCATAGCAACAGTGCTGGGTTTCTCAGCAGACATGATAACACAGAACCTCACACTTTATCTCTCGGTGTACAACCAGTATTTGTATACAGACTTACCACAGTACATAAAGTTCCAGTATAGTATTTGATACAACACATCTGTTTTGATGTGTTGATTTTTTTTTTCTTTATATATGATGGGTCATTACATTCATAAACATTTGAATGACCTTTTCACCACACACTCTACAGTTCCTCTTTGAAGAATAAATTCTAATGATATTCTTTTAAGAGAAGTCACCAAATTAATATTAAATCTTTGAAGAAAACTTCCTTCCTTTTAGAACTCTGATGGATAACGTCACAATGTGACATTTTCCCCTTTCTTTATGATGCCAGAGGTACCTGAAAAAGCAATTGGGAAAGTGCACATTCAGACTGGGGAGAGAAAAAAAGAGTAGGATTCTATTTCTTACTAACCCATGTAGATACATTTTAGGCAATATACTGAAGTTTTCTGGAACAGCTGCAACACATTCCCTGGAGCAGGAAGCCTACTGTCACTACAATTAATCTCATAACATATAATACTAAGTAATCTGAGACAACAAGCTGAATAAGTACCATGCAGCAATATTGGGAGCCTTATAGGCAATCTTGACAATAAGATCCATATCCTCTAAATAATGGTTTTATTTTGCTTAATAGAAGTCCAATAGAAAAAAATCTAGCAGGAAAGCAACAGCTGGATATGGATAAATTGCTTCCAAATGAACACAGTAGGAAGGGGAGGGGGGATCCATGGTAACAGCTTCTTTCTGTGCTGCATCTCCAAAAATTAGAAAAACATTTTGCCAGTGCTGGGAGCAGGTGAATCAAAACCTATGGAAAAAAGACTTGCAAAGAATTTTCATCCCAGGAGAGGAGGATGATATAAAAATCCATTTTTCTGTAACAATTTTTTGTCTCTATCCCAAAGGTGAGGGAGGTAGTTGATCTTGAGTTGAAGGAACACGTGACTTTGCACAAATCTTAGAGCGGGTCTGTTGGAAAACTAAATTTATCAAGATCACCATGTATAGACAACCACTGAGCTAAATATGTGAGTAGACAGATTATTGCATAAAGATTGATTTTCTCTGAAAAGCCTTGTTTCTAAATAAATAATACTTGGCTTTAAGAAGGCTGTCTGGTCAGTTTATTAACAACATATTACTGCTTCTGAAAAGAACAGAAGTGCAAACCAGCACTTAGACCTGCCAAGACAATCTCAATTAATTCTGGGCCATTGCAGCCCAGGACTGTATCAGAGTGGGAGAGACACAGTGTTCACCTCTGAAGAAAAACAACAGAGCATGAACCAAGACCAAAGCTGTCTTAGGCAGAAATGGAGTCTGTAGTAGTGAGGATTTTTAAACATATGTCAAGGAGCAGAAAGTGTGCTAGGAGTGGGCTACTTAAACCTGCCCTGTAAAACGGGGAAGCAACCCAAATGTAAACTCCAGTTTTATCTTGTGTGAGCCCATGATTTGAAGACCATAGCAGTTTTGGACTGACAAAATCACCACTTTCTTCCCAAGCCAGAGGCGAGTGTAGGCATTTCCTACATACAGAAATGTTACCAGAGGAATCATTGAGAAACCATTGACTAGAACAGGGAGCTCATTAAATTAGAAATGAGGTATTGGAGAAACACAAACAGAACAAGGAGAAAGGATTCAAAGCCAGCATTGCATAGACCCATTAGACCTAGGGCTTAGTCCCTTTCTAACTCAAGAGGAGCAAAAGAGAAATAAGCCATTCTGTACCAAACCTCTTGTGGTATAGGCACATTGAAGATACTGTAACAATATGACAGTAGGTGAACATGGCCAGCCAACAGCTGCTGTTGCTACTAAGGACAGTTTTTGAGGAAAGGGAGCTGAAGGCAAGACACATCTTACCGCGAGCAGAATCCTGGTGCCGTGGAGAAAGAGGATGAAAGAACCTGGAGGTGCTGAGAGCTGGAAAGGTGAGACATAGCTGCATTTCCCTATGTGTCTGAAAGTGACATGTTTTGAATTCAGATCTCTTTCAAAGGTAACACGGACAGTGTTTTTAGTTCCTTTCTGAAAGAACAAACTTAGGTTTTGACTTGTTGCTTTAAATAAGGAATAGAAGCACAGGGAAGTGGTTAATGATGCTACTGTGAGAAAACCTAACCAACTGCTGGATAACACATGGTTCTGAATATAAAGAGAATGGACAAGAATGTCAAAAATATTCAAAAGTGAATTTTAACCTGTATCCGGAATGAAAATACACTGGAGCGTTTCTTACTTTCCTTAAGTGTAATGATTGTGCATCTGAGTTAAAGAGGAAATAAATGGTTTTGTTTGATTTTTTGTGTGTGTGTGGTGGTAGTTGGTTTTGGGGTTCGTTTTTTTGGTGTTTTGGGTTTTTTTTTTTATTTTGGAGCAGGTTTTGATTTTTAATTCCTGAAAATTTTTGAGATAGGTGATTCAGATCCTGCTTCAGTATCTTGTTATTCCATTAACTGAACTAGACCAGGAATGTAGTGATGAATCAAGTTCAGTGTGTAGCAGATTTCACTTTAAGTACTTTAATAGCTACCTGGCTTCTTGGAAATGATAAAAGGTCTGAACAACATGTAGTTACTCTCCTCACTGAAAAATTAGTTCTAGAGCAGGGTGATAACATATGATAGCCCTGTTCTTAGAAAGTAATGAAAAAACAGGATAAGAACAAAAACTGCCATGTTATAGTCCTGTATTCAGATTACTAGAACACGTATTTTCACTGGATCATAAAAGATAGCAGGAATGAAGTAAATAGACAAGACCAGCACTTTATGGGGATAAGAATCGATCTACTTCTAGTGCTTCAAAAGATAAAACTTGGCTTGGATTTCAAGAAAATAAAAGCTTTCTCACATCAGAACAGCTGGTCAGGACATAAGATTTGGAGGCTTCTTTTGTAGGAGTCTTATGGCCCACCTGTGGAGATGTGTAGGCCTCAAATGACTCACAAAACCTTTTAAAATAGTAAACGAGTAACTCCAGGACAGCCTGTGAGAATTGTTTTGAGTTAACTGATCAACTGAATACACAAAATTTGTCTCTGAGAAGGTAGGGGTATGCTGGTTTTTTTCAATAAAGACCGAGATTCTTCAAAAAAAAAAAAAAAAAAAAAAAAAGAAAGAAAAGAAAAGAAAAGAAAAGAAAAGAAAAGAAAAGAAAAGAAAAAAAAAGAAAGGAAAAGAAAAAAAAAGAAAAA
>JANHGN010020057.1:0-20170 GCA_024605025.1 Megaceryle maxima
CCGTGATCCCTGGAGGGGTTTCCAAGCCGTGGAGCTGTGGTGCTGAGGGCCATGGGTCAGTGGTGCCCTGGCAGTGCAGGGGGAATGGTTGGACTTGATGATCTTCAAGGTATCTTCCAACCAAAGTGATTCTATGATTACAAATGCCTTAATTTTTAGGGATAATAGAGCTAAAATGAGGTAATCATCATTATTTGCATATTTATTTGGATGTTTTGAGAATGCAGGCAGTAGTACACTTGGGGATATGTACATGAGAAATGACAAAGAATCTGTACTGAAATTTAGGACACCAGTGCAAATGAAAATGGGGCAACAAAACCTCCCAAAATGATCACATCCTTGAGCAAATGTTTCAGTAGACAACTACCAATGCTGCTTATACATCCAAAAATTCCTAGTGACAACTTAACGGTATAGCCTACGCTATAGTTTATATTCTTATATATTGCTGGGAAAAAACCTCCTTCATTTACTGAACCAACCACGTTGTGAGGTCATCAGCCCTGGGGTTTTTCTTGACATCACTGTAGAAAAGCAATAGCGACTCGAACTCCATAGATGGCAGCATGGCACAAAGAACTCCAACTCCTGCCTGCCTGCCTTGTCCCTTTTCTTTCCTTCTCTTTTCTTTATTCCTCTTCCCTTCTCTTCTCTTCTCTTCTCTTCTCTTCTCTTCTCTTCTCTTCTCTTCTCTTCTCTTCTCTTCTCTTCTCTTCTCTTCTCCTGTTTTATCTTTTCTTTTTTCTTATTTTTTGTTTTCTCGTATTTTTTTTGTTTCAGGATTAAGAATTCCTTGTTGTTTTACAGGAACTAAAGAAAGACTTTTGGTATTTTGGAATCCTCTGAAGTATCAAAGTGATTAGAAAATGTTTATATTGTGGAAAAGGTTATTTACAGCATTTAAACATTGCCTAGATTGGTGTGGACTGGACTCAGAGAGCAGACTGTTTGCGTTACCCACTTTCAAAGTATTTTGTCAGATCCTAATGTGATGGGACTATTTTGTATGTTTGTACCTTGGGGTTTTTTTAACATAGAACAAGTACAAGGGTATTGAAGATCTCAAAATAGAGTAGAAAAATAGCAAAAGGACCAAGTCCCCACTAAATGGAATTATTCTTAGCTCTGTAATATTTCTACTTTATTAATATATCATAAAACCCCTTCATTGCATCATGACAAAAATCTTAAAATTCTGGTTACACATCAGAATCCCTTTTCATTCTGCCAAATTTTGAATACATTAGAATATATGCAGCTGGTATAAAATATAGAACTCCTCGGTGACATAAGCATTTGACAAATGCAACTATTCAGTTATTTTTACAGGGGATTTCAGCTTATGTGAACAAATGTTTCAGTATCTAACTACCTGCCCACAATCCAGTTGGGTTTGGAGTCTGGATAGTTGTATTTATACTAATCCCTGTGGATTCTGCTGGATTCTTCAAACCACAGCATTTCAATCTAAGCATATCAGACAAATATGGCCATCCTTCCATTTGGGCTTGGATTCTCAGTGTAAAATTTTGCATCCTTTCTTGGCAAGAGCCATGAGAAGTGGTTTGGGAGTAATAAATACAAGTGAAGTGGTTAATTCTGAAGTAGCTGGATATTTCTGAGTTTGTTTAATCTGCAAAGGCACCATTTAACTGGGAAGGCTTTTTTGATTAGTGAGATCTTAGACATGTTCCATGTGATTCTTCCCTAAAAATTTGTTGTCACTGTACTTTTGAGTGGTGACGTAGCTTTCTCTCTCTTGCTATCTTGATAAATAGTAAGTTATTCAAACTCTCTATCAGAATTCTCCTACAATCCCTGAGAACAGCTGTGGTTAAGATAACCCATTAGGAAAATGGCACACCACGGGTAAAATCTCCTGTTGTCTATTTTAGACATTTAAACTAGATCTTTCCTACACTCAGATACGTGGGAAATTGGTGACTAATCACCAATTTATTAGACTTCTTGATGCATGTGTGTGTCTCTTGTCTAATATCCTATTGTGGACATGCAAAACCTTCGTAATAGAAGTGCTAAATTTGACTAAATAATTTGTTACCAGCTATATGCAGAACGCGTGGGTTCAAATCTTAGTTCTGCCACAAATTTCTCATGTAACCTCAGGCAAGACAATTTATCTGCCTAAAAATTAGGCACCTAATCTCAGCTAGTCATCTAGGCTCCCTCTCTAGTCAATGGTGAGAGATAGGCACCTCCAGAAGGCAGCTCATAAGTCCTGTTTTAGACCCCTATCTTTGAAGAAGATGAATCACCCCCTGCAGGTGCCCATCTCTGCAGCCATTGATGCTGAGGGAGCCTGGCTGTCTGGTCTAAACTAGTTGCTTAACTAAGCAGCTAAATAAAGGGAAAAAGCACTTCACTGGGGGTATTTTTGTGCCTCATTTGCCTTTACTGAGAAGGATTCAGCCCGTATGTGAGGGATGATAATAGAGACAGGCATATGGGCAAGGTGGTTGTGGGTGGTTTGCAAAACTCGGTTTGTCAACACCACAAACTTTTCACTCTCAACGTGCAGAACCAACGGGATAGTTCTGTCTATAGCAAGGTATATCCTGTGTTTGCAAAGGGAGGCACTCTCGCTTTCTGTTAGCCCTATGGATAAAGATGAGCAGGAGAATGAAACGTAGATGTGTATTTAATCTAAAATGTTCTTGTTGGCCATGATTGTGTTTAAAGAAATCAGCGGTCTACGCACATTCTGTATCTTTGGTGTTAAATGACACTAAATGTGAGCACTGACATTTGTGTTCAGTTCTTTTCTGCAAACAAACCAATCCCGAATCATTTAATTATGCTTCTGCAAGAAGGATAGGAGTCTAAAACAAACAAAATAAGGTCTGTCTTGGTCTATGAAGTTTTTACTTCATTTTGCCATTCTATATTTGTTACCAGCTATCTCAGGAGGGTTTACTCCTCTCTATTAGTCAGCACTTTTAGACTCGTGTCTGTTAGCCAATGGGTACAATAGTGTAGCTGCCCAACAGCAGCTATGATGTGATTATAAACCAAACATTTTCTGTTTAATTCCTTAGGCCTCATTAAGGTGGGGGGGGAAGACATCTCTTTGGCAGTGTGGTGAATTTGTGAAGACAGACCCGATCCTTTGAATTTGATGAGATCTCTCAAAAGCAGTACCTGAGTAGACCTACTTATAAACATATAAATATGTCAAATTTGGATTAGGTATGTTGAAAATTGTCTTCTTCATAAACGTGATACCGCTTTTATCTGCAGTATGAGTTTAGAGTAAAGGATACAGAAGCATGGAGAACTCACTCATTTCATTAATCTCTGAAATGGACAGTTAAAAAGGGCATGAAGCAGAAGCCATTGGCTTTGATGCTGAAATACATATTTATTTTCAAAAAGAAAGATGTACCTGAATCGCTTATACTTTGAAATCAAGCCTAAGGTGTCTAACAAAACCACTTGGTTTCTCAATTTCTAGCCAAGGAACTTTGATCGCATGCTTGACAATGAAGATTGTTCTGTGGAGGTAAAGAACAATTTGCTGAGTTAAGCATATTCATTTTTCTCATACCATTAAGTGAAAGCTTATGATCACACAAGAAGTCAATTTCTAGGTGTCCTTTGTCTGTCTCTGCCTTTCTTCTTCATCTGCAGTGAAACAATAGGGGGGAAAAAAAAAAAGAGAAAAGAATAAGAAAAGGTGGTATATAGACTGACCTAAAGGAAACTGAGTTCTTGATGTCCTTCAAAAACAAGGCTGCTGTTTCAGATGATGTTTTTGGTTTTGACAAAATTGTCAAAAGAGATTTAACTCCTCTGTTTCCAGATCAGAAGATTTCTGTAAAAACAAGAGTGCCCAGCAAAGGAATTCCTCTGACTATTATTAAAGACAGATCAGATTTAGCAAACTCTGTGTTATTTTGAGATAAGAAAATTGCACAGAAATAAACAACTTGACATTTTACTTCCTCTTTACACTCTGCCTGAGATGTAAACCACATGAGTGTAGGCATATTGGTTTAGAAATATGAAACATGACAAATCTTTGTTTTGCTTTGTTTTCAAACTTGAAACCAGAGAAATTGTACACTTCCCAGTGAATTACACAGCCAGGTTTCTCTGGGTAACCTCTGATTCTTCAGAACCCATCTTAGTGGTTTAGAAAACTGTTAAGCCAGGCTAGTAATTGTTTATTAGTCCTCAGTGTACAGTTCAAGCCAAATAATTACAAACATACCCATTCTTATATCATCTTAAAACTACTGATCCTGAAGGGAACCTGTTTCCTCTTAAAGGAAAAGACCTATTTCCTTATTGAACGGGACAGTGAGTGATAGAAAGGGTGCCCTTGCTGCAGTCAGTGGAAGGTTTGCCCTTGCCTTCGTGGGACATGGTTTCACCCACCCAGCTGTTCCAGCTGTTTCTGTACAGTGCCTGTGCACTGCAGTGCTTGCTAGAAGCAGGGTATCAGGGCTATGCACACTGTGACCTTGTTTTCCCTTTTGAAATCAGTTTTTGAAGGATGAGAGGAAGGAAATTATGACAGATTAAAAAAAGCTACCATTGAGTAGCATGTATTTTAACTTAAATCTTAACTTTCCATCAGCTGAATTTTGCACAATTAAATCAAGCTATGTGCTGTTTCATTGGCAGGAATTTCTACCAGGGTAAACATTTTCAGAAACTAATCAGTAAATTGTATATTATTGCATTACATGCTGTTTATCTGGAAAAAAAATGTGTCAGTTATATTCTGGGAAAGTTCCTAACTTTTCTTTCATTTGCTGTTGCTTGGTATGCTGCTCGGGGGTTGTAAGAAGTTGTGAAGACTTTTCTGTGTTTGTGTTACCAGGGACTCTGCTTATTTCCAAGAGGAGCTAAATAGTTTCTGAGAACTTGGAGAGGAGTGTGAACAAGCCAGACTTCAGAACTGAAAATGCAGCAGATAGCTCAGGATTGGGTTGTGCTGCCACTCTGGGTAAAATTCAGGGACTTGTACTACAGATCAGTGCTGAGCCTGGGCTTTGGAATTACTTTAATGTTGATGTAACCCCATGTGCTTTACCTAATTCATTACACCCAGCCCCTGCAAATTTCATCTACCATTCCCCAGTTCTGATATTGGTCCTTTTGTATTTTTTTCCACATATGAAAAGCAGAGATAAGACAAGTTAATTCCCAGCCAGAGGATAGATTAGTTAATATTCAGATTGCACTTGGCAAATATTAAATATAATGCCTTGGAAAACTATGGATAAATAGACCTCCAATATTCCCAAAACCACCTCCATGATAAGGAGAACTACCTTACGAGGCCTCTGGACAAAGAGACACGCTGACACTGTGGAGGCACACTGATGGAACCTGTATGAACAAGGAACAAAACCCACCTAAAACTGCGGTATTTTGTACAATGTAGAATTTACTTTTCTGAAGAACTGAAGACAGTAGTTCTAAGGTCAGAATAATTAGTGTCTTGGATGAAGGGGGAAGGAGTAGTGAAGTACTAGTGTAGGGGCTGTTACCAGCCATGGTGATACTGGCAGAAGGAATATGGCATCTGAAATCACGAGGCAGTGATGGAGAAGATTTTTCAGGTAATCCACAGAGTCATTTTGAGAAATGTTAAAATGCAATTATTTTGGCATTTTGATTTTTTTTTTTAATATATTTATTGGTTTTATCATTTTTATTATCCATATTACAATGAATCTTCACCTTCTGTAGCAGCCAATCATAATGTTATAAAGGGAATAGGAAAGGATGTAATTCATATTAAAAAACCTGCCTGGAAATGCCAAGCAATGTATTTTTCTGATGGGCAATCCACTGTCTTGCAAACTTGAAATTTCTTCTAGGAAACTCAGGAACATTTTTCTGATGCCAGAATATTTTTTCTCCAAGCATTTTAATTGTCATACTTGACCTAATTGAAGCATTAAGCATTAATCTTTTTAAGAATTGTAACTTAAGTCTGGAGTCTGTCCTGTAGATTTGTTCTTGGAGATTGTCCAGCTCTTCTTATGGTTCAGTGATGATTCCTTTTGACTTAATTCAGTCATATGTCATGAGTGTCACAACTCTCTGAATGCCATGAGGAACATAGAGCCTGTCCAGGAAGCCACATCTCTAGGAGAGAATGAATATGTAGTACATTTAACTCTGACTGCGATGAGATAATCCACCAGAATGCTATATGAGTTTTAGTAACAGAGCCAACCACCACTGAACGCTTCAGATGGGCTCATTAAAGTAGGCAAACATTTGTGTGGAAGAAATGCTGAAATGGTTGTTTCCAGTTAAAATGAAATGGTGAAATGAATGGTACTGCTCTTTCTATGTCTTTTTATTTTCTTGATTTATAATCCATGGTTTGTAATTCTTAATTTCTGAAAGGTTGCCACTGCCACTTAAAATGAGAAGATAGAGAAAGGGCAGTTTCTCCATGCTGGAAATGCTGTATTTTGCACACCTTTCCTACTAAAGTATAGGTAATCCTCTGCATACTGCTTCGCTTAATGTAAACCGCCCTTACCGATCCCTGTGGTGATTGTCTGGGTCCACAATCCAGCCAGGCCTCCACATCAGTGAGTGATGGGGCTCAAACCTGACATCTACAAGAATTGCTGCCTGTGACGGGGGAGGGTGGTCCTTTCATCCCTGCCTGTCTGCACACTTGGCTATTTTCTATTCGATTGTCCCTAGAGAAGGGACTGGACAGCACTTCTCAGCTGTCCCACCTGTACTCCTTCCTCACTGTAGCTTACATAGCCTTTGTAGATCTAACCCAGAGGCCTCCATTTGGTTTTTCATCTGCTACATGGGATAATTTTGCTTTCCTTTTCATAATGTTGCTCCTTAGCATTCAATACCACAGGACTGCAATCCAGAGCATGGAATGCTTTAACAATTCCGTTTGAGTAATCAAGACCTCTCAAGTGTTGTAATTCAGCGTTAGCAAACCCAGGTACCTAAGGTTGCAGGAGCCATCTCCTGTAATGTGCATGGCAGACACGGGGCAGTTTTCTTATTAGAAAAGAAGAATTTTGCCACTGACTGTGATGAGAACAGGGTCTTTCCTTCTGGTGCTGTGCGAAGGGTGGAAAAAGTCTTTAAGTGGTAATGGACCAAGAGACAATGAAGTAATTATATTAAGAAATCACTGCTGGGCCTAGTTGGTATCTCTGGCATCCTAACCATGGGCCCAGGAGAGAAGAAGAGAGACAAAGTCCCATGTTAATCATTTTTTGTGTCTGATGGCCAGAGCAAAGTGGCGGGTACTGGCAATCCTCTATTTCTTCTCTTCCAGATTTGGTTTCCTTTGCTGTAAAGTTTTTATGGACACTGACCAGCCACGTTTTCCTCATTTTCTGCCATCATTTACAAAGTCAGGAGACAAACTCTGCTGGTTTAGGCCCTGCATGAAGCTGCCCGATTTCTTTCAAAAATACATTTCTTTTAAAAGTAGGTAGTGCAGCTTAGCACACTGTTCTGGAAGCCTGGCTTTTCCCATGCATTCCAACAGTGATCTCCATTTCCTTTGCTCTAATCAACACCATCAGCACAGGGAGAAAAAAAAAGAAAATCTGATTCCTATTTCTTTTGAAAATCTCCTACATCTTTATATATCTAAGACACTTTGGAAAAGTTTTTAATGCAAAGCTGTCAAATGAGCCCTTGGTTCTGTGGATGGTCCTTTACACAACAAGAGTTCCATTGCCTTCAGTTTTGCTCTGAGATGGGAATTAGTGCAACGAGGGGAGAAACTTCCTCCAGCAAGAGTGAGACTGGACCCAAGAGCAAAGGTTGCTCGTCTGGTGCAGTGTGTCAGGTGTAAAGCATTCCCTCTATGTTTCAATCAGGTTTTAGAATATCTTTCCAGTTTCTCCTAATAAGCAGCCTTCTCAGCATTCATTTTCTTGAGACTTATCTTTCGACTCTGGCATCCTGAATCTGAGTCCCTTTTATCTGGGGAGGTGATCCCGTGAAGTGCCCAACCCTGACTAAAGGATGTCTGGCAACTCTCTTGGGCTGGGGCTTTTACAGACTCAGTTCCATAGGCCTAAATTAGAGAGATATTCCTCTAGAAATATCAGCATAAATAGAGATTATTTATGGGAGTAGCGTGAACTGGCCCTTCCTTATTTCTTTGCCATGAAGTGCTCTTGATCTTATTCAATTGCCTGGTGTACTCTGGTAGAACTGAAATAGAATAGAGCGTCACGTTGCAGAACCATAGCGAGTTATTATGGTCATGGTCTCTCCTCTGACTATTTGCAAATGAGCATTTTACTAACAGGGGAAGCATGTGCTAGATTAAAACAGGGGAGGGATTTTTCCTTTTTCTTTTTTCTTTTTTTTTTTTTTTAAAGAAAGACAGAAATGGCAAAAGTTATGCTCTTCAATTTAGTTGTGAAATATCTCTCCTTTTCAGGGAAATATGTTTTCTGGATGGATTGCCACCTGCAGAGTATACTATACATCTTTGTTAAATTATTTTCTGTCTCTGCAGAAATAGCAGTTTAGTTTTGTAGTATTTTTTAAACAAAACGACTGAGCATTTAGCACAATTATGTTCAGCACTATAATCTTTTTTTTTTTTCTTCATCTTTTGTCGAGCCATCCTTTAACAGGGAATAAAAAATGAGACACACTGTAAGCTATTTTGCATAAATGAATAATTATGATTGCCACATATTGCCAATTGTAATTAGAGATAATAATGCTAGGTTTTGGAGCTTTTACTCATGCATTACTTTTCCAAACAAAACAGAACTTCTGTAACATTCACCCAGTTAAGTGAAAAGATTGAGTTTTCTCCACTCACCGAGGACACACACGTGCTTTTTTTTCCCTTGTTTTTTTTTTCCTTTAATTAGTTGAAGGTAAATAAGTAAATAAATGACACACTATAAATAGTAGGCTCTTAGCAAAATTAGAGGCGCATTAAAGATAACACACTTTTGGGACTTGCAGATCAGTTAGCAAGTTGTCTGAGCATTAGAGGGAAATTGGCAGCTGCTTACAGTTAGCAACCAAAAATGCTGTAGGTAGCTCTGCATTTGCAGACCCTGTAAGGTCTCAGTTTACCTTGTTTATATTCTAGCACCTTTGGGATTTCAGGAAGGGGTGGGTTGGTTTTTCTTTTTTTCTGGTGGGCAGAGGAGGTTGATTCATGGAAACTGGTGAGCTAAACCCAGATGCTGGGCATCCCTTGTCACAAAGCGCGCTGCTCGGCGCTGCGGCGGTGCAACCTGCACTTTATACAGACCTCAGATACTGTGCATCCACACTGGCACGAGAACTTGGCATGGCACTAGGCTAAAAAACAATGCTGTTTAATCAGGTGTGGAGTGCTGGCTTATTACTTTTGCCAGCAGCTTTGTTTTCCTTGGACTGCATAGCCTTGTAAGGATTCAAAGGCATTGCAATATTGCTGAAGAAGCTTTCTGAGATGTGTAACTAACCATAATGCTTTATCTCCAGGGTACTGAACGAATGCAGCAAACAAACTGTACTTTGCAACTGTCTCATTTTCCTAGGAAAAAAATGGACCAACTTCTGGAATTGTTGTTCGGCTCCCAGTCTCAGTGGGAGTTCTGTCTGAGCACAGACAGGCTAAAGCCTAAACAATGAGCATTAAATTTGGCCCCTTCATCTCAGGATCTCACAATTCTTTTGGAAATGTTAACAAATTAAGGTTTGCAACCCCCACCCTGTAAAATAATGCTGTTCCTCTTTTAAAGATGGGCAAAGAGGATCATGAACTGGGGACAACAACATGAGCTACAGATCAGAAATCTGACTCTAGAGCGGGCTGCTCCATTGTCTTTACTGATTATTCTTCATAGCCCTGTTAGATCCCTGGTCTCTCATTATGCTTCTCAAGAGTTTTCATAACTGGAGTTGAGGGTGTTTGGACATGATGTTCCCCACAGATTATTTGATGCATTTTCCTCACTCTGCATATCCCAACTTGACTTTGTCACTTAAACCCTAATTGGAAGGGTGCTGCAGCCTTTCCAGGTTACAAATCCTGGGTTTTTTCCTACCATGGAATGATTTACATGTGAACATAATCTCTGTTCCTTGCCCTGCAGAAGCTTTCGTGTGGCGGCACATCTCACAATTAGGCCACACCTAGCTGAAATCTCCCAGAGGAGTACTGTAGAAACTATTATTCTCTTTAGGGATTGGTAACCTGGCATAGATAAAAGTAGGGGAAAAGAGAGACCCAGTGCTCTCTTAAAACATTCACTGATTTTTTTTTTTTTAATGGGATTTGAAAATGATTGGACTTGTTGCTGCTTTCTTTCCTAGACAAGGGATGTATGAAAATGCTCTCCAGGTAGTTTGTCCTTTTATATCACATAGCTTAGTTCTCTTAGAGCAGAATCTCTACAGTATCTTTATATACTGGACAGCATTTTAACAGTTTTACAGCCATATGTGTTATCACCCTCTCACCATTCAAGGTCTCTCAGCAAAGTTGTGGGAAGAGCAGCTGCAGCTTCTGAAGAAAGTAGTATTAGAAAATTACTTTCTGTATTTGACTTGCTCTAATGTAGTGTGCTTACCATCAATCGTGTAGTGTGCTTACCATCAATGGTGTAGTGTGTTTACCATCAATGGTGTAGTGTGTTTACCATCAATGGTGTAGTGTGTTTACCATCAGTGGTGTGGTGTGTTTACCATCAATGGTGTAGTGTGTTTACCATCAATTCCTAGTTGCCCTTTCTGGTTCCCTCTTATCTGCTGTTCTCCACTCCCTACTCTTTCATCATCATCTTCCTTCTTCTTCTTCTTTTTCTCTGGGCACACGCTTCCTGAAACTTTGTTCCCTTTTTTCTCATAGCTGAATATTCTGTATCATTCCTTTCTTTTATTTACTCTTTTGTAAGCAGACTCATAACATGGTCATCTTCTTTCACTTGATTTTTCTCTTTCCAGGGACCTTCTTGAGGCTGTAAATTTGCTGATTTTCTTGGGGTAACATCAGATTCATCTCTGCATGATGCTGATTGCCATGGAGATCTCAGTCTAGGACTGGCTCTCTTAAGCATTGTGCTAACACAAGTAAAAAGCTAATACTGCTTCAGTCTGTTGTCCTGTGCTCTACTTCTTATGGTCTGGTACCAAATATCCGCATATCCCTCTATCCTGAAACCTCATTAGAGAGTTTGCTCAACCACCTTTTGCTCCTCACGTGCAGTGTGACAAAAATCATGCAAAACTGTCTGAATAAACTCCAGTCTTAGTCAAGTTAACACTTTTATTTTTCTTACAGCATTCCATGCAAAGATTTCTGGCAAATAATTTCTAATGAGTGAACTTTTCAAAAGGAAAAGTGAACCAGGAATGACACCAGATGACAATGATGATGAGAGTAGGGCAGTTTGATTTTTCAGTTTGTTGGATGAATGGAGGAAATAGGGGAAAATTAATTTGTTTCAATCCAAAGGAAAAAATATTTCACTTTCCTCACCCAAACGAAAGAGAACTTGGTTTAGTTTAATGACATCTTTCAGTCGCAGTGTGGATGAGGTTGGAAGGGACCTCTGGAGCTCATCTGGTCCAGCCCCTCTATGTAAGCAGGGTCCTTTAGAACAAGCTGCCCAGGATCATGTCTGGAAGTCTTTTGAATCTGTCCAGAGGAGACTCCACAACCTCTCTGAGCAGCCTGGGCCAGCACTCAGTCACCCTCACAGTGAAAAAGTGTTTCCTGATCTTCAGATGGAACCTCCTGTGTTTCATTTTTTGCTGTTGCCTCTGGTCCTGTCACTGGGCACCACTGGAAAGAGCCTGGCTCCTTCCTCTTTGCACCCTTCCTTCAGATACTTAATACAATAATAAGATCTCCCTGAACCTTCTGTTCTATGGGCAGAACAGCCCCAGGTCTCCCAGCCTTTCCTCCAAGGAGAGATGCTCCAGTCCCTTCATCATCTCAGCAGCCCTTTGCTGGTCTCTCTCTGGTGGCTCCATATCTCTGTTGCTCTGGAATTGTTGTGAAACAACCCTTCTCCTTTTAAAAAATGCATCTTCTCAGATGAAGCCATCTGACTACTTCATCACAAATGTGTGAACAGCTTTTATCAACCCAAATAATTTTCCAAAGGCCAAAATATTGACCTTTTTTATTAGTTCAAATTACATCAATGTGGGTTTTGTTTGGTTTTTTTTTTTACAGACTGCAGTTTTCACAGGTCAGCCTTTCTGTACTGTGTTGGTACAATCCCTAGAAAGCTTCAATAAATTAATACAATCATTCCTGGATTACAAAGGTGCAACTCTATTGAGATTTTAAAATTGATTGTAATATCGTGTAAATAGACTGAGTTTCTCCTTATCTGGAACTGAGTTTAAGCTTTCATTCTAATTTATTTTTCTTGGTGTTATTGACAAATTTGAGGTTCCTAGTATTAATAACTTTAACAATTCTTATTAATTATTATCATTGCTAGGGGAAAAGACATTATGATTTGGCAAAGCATGGAACATGCAAGTAAATAGTGTAGTGAGAGAAAAGACCACTTTTGCCTGCTACCATGGTTGCATTCTTTAATTAAAATATGTACTTCATCCTCAGTTTCTATTTGCCTTGGTAAACATCTGAGTAAGAGATGGTGTTGGATGGGAAATTCATGTTTGCCTTTGTCATCTTAGATTAAATTTAAAAATCTCTCAAAAATATGAATTCAGTATCTTCCTTTTCCTTATTTTCTGGTTAGCTATATATATATTTATTTTTTTATTTTTTTCCTGCAATAACAAAGCCATGAAAAAAAGACAGCAATCCCCTTGCTCATGTGATATAATTCCACACTCCAGGAGCGAATACTGGCAGATCAGCAGAACGAGCCATCTGCAAGCTATAAGCTGTGTCTTTGCATGAGTAGATTTAGGATAAAAAAACCTAAAAATTGTCTGACCTGGAAGCCAAATGTTACTTGGCATCTTTACTAGAGATCCCTGCGAGGCCAGCCACTGCTTGTGCTGAATTTGTGCCCTTTCTAAACTATATCTCGCCGTCGTGTTTTGTAGGTGCCGTCCGCAAGCGCGCGCAGACACGCACACGCGCAGGGCTGCACCGTGGGCCACCTCAGAGCTGCTGCACTGCAGGTTAATGAACAGCAGACCTCATAGTTAGTGTCCCTTGGGATTGCTGTGCTGGTGAATAATGAGTTTCAGGCTGCGGGGTTAATCCCATGTGGCTACTTTTCTGGTTTTAACAAGCAGGGTGTTAGTCCTGAAATGCTTGTAAATGTCTACGGTTCACCCGTGGTGCTGTGGAGGAACCTGCACCTCCAAATCCTCACCTTACTCAGTAACTCCCACTGAAGTCAGTGGAGATAACACAAGGTGGATTTGTTCCTACAGTCTTCCCCCGGCCTCATCCCAGTTCTCTCTTAAACTGCTGAAGTCCCACCTCAAACAGAAGAGTTATTCACGCCGCCAGGTTGTCCTTTGTGTGAGTTGCTGTCTCCCTTCTAAGCATAATCTACTGGCTCTGACACCCTCTGAATTCTAGCTTGCACCCTCAGCTAATGAAGTTGTTGGCAAAATTCCCATTGACTCCAGTCGGAGAATGATCCAGCTGAATGGTGCTGGCTCCTGATTGCTCCTGGGCTCTTGTGGAATAAATGCAAGTCACAGAGCCACAGGATTTGTAAAGATTTGGCCTTAGATTATAGAACATTTGGGGCAGGTGGACTCTGTCTTTTCAAATGGTTTGTGAAGAGCCATTTTCACCTAAAGTACTCTAGAAATGATTAGGTGACAGTAACACTTGTCAGGTGACACAAAACCTCAAACTTGTGGTGGGAGCAGGGAGGATAAGAGTAGCCATTGGCTTTCACTGCATTTGTGAAGATGCATGTGGGAAGAAATTAAAGCAATACCTTTAAAAAGAAATCCTTTTTTTACCCTCTTGTTTTGTCTTGTCTCCCTCCCTTCTGTATTTACCCCTGTTGGGAGAATTAGAATCTGATGAGGCCGTTGGAGTTGTTCTAGCTAAAAGCTGATGTCTGCACAGGCTACATTTTCTGTGCTCCCCTGCCTGCTTTAGCAAAGACCTGCTTTGAATTCCATTTATTTTTTTCCCTCCCATTAACTTCAATGGCAGCAAAACCAGATTTAAAACTAAAACAACGAAAAAATCCCCACAACTTCTCCAGCATTAGAAGACATAGAGGTTTATTTAACATGAAATACTTTCTTACATGATCTTTCTCCTGCAATTCCAGTGAGCATTACTGTTGCCCCATTGCTCTTTTAATATAAGCTGAAACAAGCTGAAGAGATTCTCAGGTCTCGGGAGTGTAGGTGATGAGATCTTTCTTGCACAGCTAAAGGAAAAAGCCAGTGGCTGGTCATGCTATTAAGGTGTGATATGGGTATAATAGCTACTGAGAGGGAAATATTTGGTATCTAAATATCTGAACGTATTGGCTGTGGAGAAGAGACCTACAAAAGGAGATTTCATCATGTTGAAGCAGGAGGTAAAACTGTGAATCTGCAGTGGGAAAAGAGAAGTGCTTAGAAGGCTGATACTCGTGGGCTTGGCAACTTCTTGTGTGCACCTGGGAAATACTGACAGTGTTTGGGAGGACAAAATTTCCCTTCTTTATCCTTTTCTCCTCCACACTTTGACTTAGAGCATTCCCCTTTAAAGTGTGCCCTCTCTTGGTCATCTATAGCATGGGGCCTTTGCTCTGCCCACACTGGTATTTATGTAACATCCATCTTTGTGCTTCGTGACATTTAAATGACAGAGTGCTGGCCTGTGGCTCACTGTAATAACGTGGTCTCTGTTCTACCTGCCCTCTAGACTCTGGGGCCGCGTTTGGAGCAAACTGGCCAATTATTCTATTTAGGAAGTGTTGGCAGAAATGCTGCAACAGAGACAGTGAAGTCATAAAACACGTGTTGGTCCCAGTACAGATCTAGGTGCCTATTGCTAAGCAAGCAACAGCCCTTATGGTGCTTGGCTTCCATTCCGTGTAGTGCCAAACTCCCCTTTTCCCATCCCCAAGGCACATTTTCAAAAACCAGGAGCTAGAAATGAGCTATCCAAGTAGGTACTTCAAAGTATGTCTGCTCTGCTAATTCCCTGAAGAGTTCCATGCTCCTCCTGAAGGTTGAGGTCAGGCATGACAGCAGGAGAGGCAGCCACCTTAAGGGTCAAGAGCCCCAGGAGGCAGAAACTTCTGCCCAGTCTCTGACTCATTTGGGTCAGGCAGCGCTTACCAAGGGTTGAGAAAGCTCATTAAGATGAGGAACTGCAGCAGAGATGTTGGCTCTATAGCAAGGAGAGCTGCAGCAGGGGAAAATGGCCCCTGCACAGCCCATGGTTTGTGAGAGATTATTTATTTTTCTTTTCTTTTTCTTCTTCTTTTTTTTTTGTTTGTTTGTTTGGTTTGGTTTTGGGTTTTTGTTTTTATTTTTTGCTCTTTTTGTTTTGGTTTGGTTTGGTTTGTTTTGGTTTGTTTTGTTCTTTTCCTAGATTAATAAAGTAAGCCTGAGGGAAAAGCCTGAAAAAGATTTTGGCATCATGTTAGTCCTTCCTGGGTTGGGGAATCAAGCCAATAGCCTTATGGGCAGCTGACTCTTTAATCACATATTTAGTATCTGGGAGAAAAATATTCCGAGGTGGCTAAGTGACCTCTAGAACCAAAATCAATTTCAAATGTTACTCAGAGATTTCGGAACCAGGGCACCCTATGAAGCCCTTCTAAGCACCCAGAATTTTAAAGGTGTTTTAGTCCCTAAACATGTTTTTCCATTTCTGGTCCTGTACCATTTTGTAACTCACACCTTGGCTTCTCCATGACATTGTCACATTGAAAATAGTAACCTCGATTTTCCATGCCCAGACCTCCAGCTGGGCTCAGTTGGTTTCACAGGTATTCAGGTCCTTTAATGACCTTTCAGAGCACGTAACCATGGATTTAAGTGGATAAATGTAGACTTCTCTCTTCACGCTTAGGTCAAAGCATCAACATAATGAAAACAAAAATATGTTATTTCTCTGTTCAGTGAACCCTCTGGAAGCACAAATCCAGACTGGATCCACAAATCCAGACTGGATCCACAGAAAACATTATGTTCCCTTCTGCAGCTTATTCCACCATTACTGAGTAAATCTTACCTCAGGTTGACAGGGACTGCTCAGTGATCACACACCTCTGGAAACACTTGAAGGAACTTCAGGAACACGGGCTCTGGGATCACAAGAAAACCAGGAAAAATAAGAAGTTGCTGAATGCAGTTAAGCAACTCACCCCAGGGTGAAGTTTGAGGCTGAGGCTACACCTAGAAAGTTTGTTGTGGCTCTGGGAGCTGGGAATGTTTCGAGGCTGTGGGGTGGTGGCAAGAGTTGACCATTTACTTTGATGAAAAAATGGCCATATTTTGACTTTTCTCATTGTTCTGCTGAATGTAAAAGTCTGAAAACTTGCAAAAGGTAATAGCTTTCATATATGGAGAGGAGACTTAAAGTGCTGATGCTAATAGGTCCATGTGTGGCACTTCAAAATATGTATAAGATCCTGTGTGCAAAAGCCAGCTGAGTTATAGAAAATGTTTGTACGCTCTGCAAATCTGAAGTCCAGCAGTTTAATTTTTGACCTAAAGGAGAAATACTTTGCTTTTAGTTCCTAATTTGCCTAATTATCAGAAAGTACTGGAAATTAAATCAATCTTTTATTGATAAAAACACCGGGGAAAGTGGAAAATTGTGTGAAATGTCTGGAAAGAGACCTTGTTGGAGGGTTTCCTTTCAGCAAAAGTAATGAAGTGATCTGCTAGAGGAATCCTCTGATGAGACAAAAGGAAGCTGAAATGACCGAGCACGTAGTGCCGCCACGTAACTTTGGAGCCTGTTTATCAAAAAAGGGAATTTTTATGGACTTCTTTTATGACTTCAAAACCATCACAGGAGCAGAAAATCTAATGCACTGGTAGCTCGCTGGGTTTTATTTTCATTTGAAAGCACAAACCAGAAGATCGTGCTGTAAAACCCATGCCTTCAGTGATGAGTACCCCTAAGAAAATTGTGGAGAATTTCTACCCACAGCTCCAAACTGCTAACGTGTGTGGCAGAGGAGAGGGGAAAAGGAAGCAGGCAGGCGGCTACCAATTCAGAGCACCAAATTCCAGCACAATTAAGGAAGAACGGGAATGGTGGCAGAGAAGAAAGCGAACTGCGCTGGATGCGTTGGGATGGGGCAATATCAGGTTATCATATTGTAGTTAAGCCAGGAGCAGCTGCTGCCAGCAAAACCAACCTCAGCTTGCTCCTTGGCTGAAAACTTCAATATCAACACCCTTTCATTATGCATAAAGAGAGATACAAAGGGAGCAGCTTTAAAGCACTGTTAGGAATCGCACCAAATGTTAGTGAAAGATTGAATTATTCATCCTCGCAGTTCTCAGGGGTTTCTTGATTAAGGCAAACTAAGGAGAATTTGATGTGAATATCTCATTTCACATAGCATTCTAAGTTTGCCTTATCCAAGAAACAGGGATATATTTAACATGTCAGCTCTGCAGAAAATGCATGTATCTGCTAGTTCCTTAGCAACCTTCTGGGGTATGCCGGTGTCTATTCCCAGAAACCCTGCCTCTTGGAAATCATCTCCAGTGGGATTGAACTAATAACGATACCATTCATGTGCAGTTAGAGTCAATATTTTTATTTACTTCCTGATCGTTGCTGTGTTTGGGTTTTTTTGAAACTAGGAGAGTTTGTTGCTAGGAAAATGATACGTAAACACATGTCCAGGAGAGCCCTCTGTGTGGGTGGAGAGGGCTGGAAGCTTGTAGTTTTTAGATATAAAAGCATATTTTCTTGCTCATAGACTACTGAGCCTGTGACTGTCTCCAGTCCTGCTGTAGAACAAATGATAGCAACAACATAACCGACAGCTTATTCCTTTGTGTGGATTTCCCAATGTTCTGAACTCTGATGGGATCGATATGCAATTCTTTTCCCAAAGACAAATTCAGGTCAGCTGTTGTTCTACTGTCAACGTCAAAGTACCAAATACAGGAAGCGGTGACGGAGACGATCGCCAGCAGAGCGTGAGCTCACACCAGAGCTCAGGAAAGTGTAGAAGTTTGCCAGAAGGGTGGTTGGCAATCCGACTGCTGTGAAGTAGACTGTTTGGATTAGAGTTTCTCCTGACTGCATCTTCACATTTTCTGCAGCGTTGCATTCAGACCAGAAAAGGATCTCATTACAGAATTACTGTTTCTAGGCAGTCACTGGAGCTCATTGCGTCCAAGGGTCATGTGGTTTCAGGATAGATGCCCTCAGAAGTGGGTTTCAGCTGAGCGGGTTTCAGTGAGCACATCCCATGTGCGCTCTCCCAAGTCAACCGCAGTCTCGTGCTGCTGCGTCAGGGGAATTGATACGGGATTGATTGACCGGCTTTGCCCTGAATTGGGATAATCATTTGCTTCTTATACTTCCATCCAGTGCTTTGGCAAGCAGCAAGCCTGCGTTGGTGCCAAATCTGTAATTACTTCACTAACAGCGATGGCATGTATGCCCGTTCTGCATGATCCTATTTTGCTGTTTCTGTTGTTGGCTATGAACAGCTCAGTGCTTCAGATAATAGGAACCTCATCTCTGCATCTGTCTCTCAGTGGGGTGAGCTTTAACCTGGGCTTTTAGCAGGTTTTAAAGAAAAAGGGGGAAAATACCTCAGAGCAGCAGAAAAGGAAAAATATGTGAAGAGGCACTGACTTGGTAGATACTGCAGAAACCCCCCCAGCATGTGTTAAGGATAATAAAGAGATAATAACAGCTGTCTCAAGCATAATAAAGGCCACAATGCTGCAGTGGGCTCTGCACATGCATGGGACCATTGCAAGGTGGAGGAGTTTGCTGCAAAGAGCTGCCACTGCATCTCAGCACATGTGGATTGGAACATGTGCCGTAGTAATCATCAGTCCATAAGGATCTGGCTTCTGTCATTAATTCCATTCCATTTCATGGTATTCTATTCATCCTATCATTATTCATAAAGAGATGTCCTATCCTATCCTTTACCACAGAAACATTTACTAAATAGCTAAAATAGATACCACTTAAAAACAGATTATTCTATTTTGCTGTCTCTTAGGGTGAGAATAATTTATGCAACATGTAAGTTTATTTTAAGAAGCTTTCATTTCCTTCGGTTGTGTCCTTATTTTATAAATGTGCATGGAATTAATTAATGGTCTCCAGACAGTGGATCCTCAAACAAGGACTCCTACCTTTTCTGTGTGTTTGATTACAATCATCACAATTAATTGCAATTAGCAGAACTCCTTCATAATCCAGTTCAGCTCCCTGCTCTATTCTATTTTCTTGAGAGGCTTGCTTCACTGTCTATGCATGTGTCTGTACATCTGCAAACAGGCTGCCCAGGGCAGGGGTGGATTCCCCGTGATCCCTGGAGGGGTTTCCAAGCCGTGGAGCTGTGGTGCTGAGGGATGTGGGTCAGTAGTGCCCTGGCAGTGCTGGGGGAATGGTTGGACCTGACGATCTTGAAGTTCTCTTCCAATCAAAATGGTTCTATGATTCTGTTCCACGATCTTATACAGACACACGTGTGTGTACATAAGGGATCAAGTTAGCAAAAATACTCACTCTTACACAGAAGAAGGGTCGGTGACCCGTTGCTGCTATGTGTAAGTTATTTTAAACTCGCTCTGTGTTTATCTTGAATATTTTCTCACCTGCTTTAGCCACTAGAATACTCATTTTTAAATGACCAAGCAGGGAATATAAGTCTTTTTTTCTAAAACTTTTTTTTCCCTTCCGTGCAGCAGCAGCTGCCTGCCGTGGTGTTGGGCTTTGTTGCCAGCAGGCTTTTTGGGTGGGTGCCAGTGATTTGGTGGGGAGGGAGCAGGACAATTTACATCTGAATGGTGAATGGCAAGGCTGGGTGTGGGTACCCTCAGCCACACCAGGTGAGGTAGAACAGCCGCTTCCAGCTCACCTGGAGTAATTAATTCAATAAAAAGTTAATTACAATGAAAGGGAAAAACAAACTTCCATATAACAGATGGCAAATTTTTATTGTGATGGCAACTAAAAGGGTATTTCTTTCTGAATACCATTATGGTGTGCCCTAACTGGTATGCAAAATTCTCTCCTCTTGGTGTATACTTAAGCAATTGT
>JANHGN010020057.1:20270-47248 GCA_024605025.1 Megaceryle maxima
TCTTTCTGAATACCATTATGGTGTGCCCTAACTGGTATGCAAAATTCTCTCCTCTTGGTGTATACTTAAGCAATTGTGCGATTTTTGATATATATTTCCTCCAGTTTCAGATATTTCTGAGTTTCCAATCATAAACCTTTTCAGCAGCACATAGTTTTCCTGGCAGATTATGTTCACGGCTTGGTGTCTGGAGAACCTGTAAGCCCTCTATGTCTGTCAGTCACTGCCCTTATAGAAACTTTTGAACCCGGGAGTCAGGACATCAGCCAAATTGCAGAGAGGGGAAGATGTCTTATGAAAACTGAGGCTGGGTAGCGAAGAAAAAACCCTTTCAGCTTCCCTACCCAGAAAAAGCCATGGTGCATTTGTTTAGCTCTTTCCCAAAGCATTTGACTGGCCCAGCAGCTGAGGTGGAGACTGGCCAGTAGGTAGGCTGGGCAGCTGGCACAGAGGACAATCCACACACATCATCTGCTTAGCTGAAGAAGTTGAGTTATGATACAGAAAAGGAGAGAAAAAAATGTAAAATATGCTGAAGATGGGCATGGAACTCTCTCCCTTAACAGAGTTAGGAACACATCTTGATGGTAGGGCTCAGAGAATGTACAGGGTAGAGCTGGGCTTTTAGTGGCCAAGCCTGTAGTGGAGATAGCCCTGAGAAACTGGTTTTCATTAATTTCACTGCTGGTGGAATAAACTCTCTTCATAAAGAGAAATTTTGGGTATGGGATAGAATTCAATGGTGCAGGCTAAAACTCTTTTCTATAACTTGCCTAGTCATTCCTAGTGCCTTGTTTGCATTACTCTCAGTGACTGGAGCAGGAGGTTAGGCTCTTATCAAAAAGCCTGATGGTATCAGACTAAACAGAAGTACTTTGCTGAGCAGCAGCAGAAGAAAACAATTGCTATTCTCAGTGACAGGTCTGATCCTACAAGTGTAATGCTTTCCACTGAGCCAGTGCATACCAAACATTTGGTCAACAGTGAAGGTTTCCAGCTGGAAGAACTTTATTCAAAATAACTGCCAAATTACTGCATCATTTTCAGGACTGGACCCTCAATAGTAGGCTTAGGAAATCCTGGTCTTGTTGTCAGGAGGCAGACTTGGTTTCCTCTATTGCAAAAGGGAGAAAAGGAAGGGAGGGAATGATTTATTCAGAAGATAGCACCTTCCCCACCCACTCCTACGCCATCTGCAGGTCATTAAATGTTGCTAGTGTAGGTTATGACACTGATAATGAAGGCAGACGTCCACCACCCAGCTGGGTGGCAGTGCTGGCAGCAGCTGGCACAGCCCAGATGGATTTAGCACACTTTAGGGGATCCTTCTTGCCCCTGCCTTGCTGTGGTTCCAGACACCTCTGACAGCACGGGGACCCTCCACCAGCTATCAGATGAGATGCTCTGCTGTCTAAGAAATGGCAAATGGAGAGACACAGTGTAACAAAAACACGCTGTGGCTTCGCTGCAAGCGACACGCTAAATGATTTTGATGTGAATGTTTTACTGCTACCTACAATGAGAAAACTGGTGACACTCTGTGTCTGCTTCCTCCAGTGTGGATCTTCTGTTCTCCACAGAAGATGGCCATTGAAAAGACCCCACACAGGGAGGTTTTGGTTGCTCCATAGCAGTCGTTCTGTTTGCTACTATCTTGCACTAAATTAAGGAACACTGTTTGGTTTTTCTGCTGGAGCAAATAAATCTGTCAGTATTTTAACTTGAGCATGGTTTATATTCCCCGGTTAACATTCCTTAAGCCACTGTGTTTGATACTGTATTTGGAAGCTCACTTCATAATTATAGGTGGGGCTGTAGAGCTCCTTATTATTTAGGCTACTCATTGCCTGGGATGGGCCATTCTTGGCCTGAATCAAGGTTGTGTAATGAAGGAGACAGTCATCTGAGGGACCCTTGTTTGTCTGATAGATCTGAAAGATGTAGGTGCACAGGGCAGGGGATTGCATGTCGAGGAGATTACTTTCATAGTAAAGGCACTTAAACGTTGCCTGCATCAGCAGGACTCCTTCTCTGTCTTTACCATCAGATTCTCAGGATGATTTCTGATTGTGGTATCTTGTTTCTTTTGTCTACCCAAGATGAGAGGTTAGAAGAAGGTCAGAAGAAATATGTCATGCTTAGAGATGTAAATGGTAGCACTCTGCACTTGAAAAGGTCTATAAAAACCAGTGGCATTCTCAGACTGGGCACCCAGAATGAGGTTGCACTTTAGATCTCAATCTGTTGGTGTCCTGCTTCTTCATTTGTAAAACAAGAGAAAATCAATTACTATCTCACAAGGATATTGGGGGGGAGGGGAAGTTCTGATACCCCTAAAGCACTGGGGTACCATAAGAAAGAAGGCACGGTAAAGATTTTTAAATGAACAAAGTATTTGAAGATCTAGATAGGGTGTCAGCTGTAGAGCTGGGGACCACACACTGAGTAATAAGGAGAAAGAGTTTTGCAAAGTCACTCATTAAATAAGCACCATCCAGTCTGCTCTGGAAGAGGTGAAAATCACTCGACAATAATAGTCTTTAATTACTCCCATGCTGTTGTAACATATACCAACAGTGTGGCTGAATTACAGCTGCAGAGAAAGTCTGAACTTCCTGATTTTTGAATGCTTGATTTTGCAACCCGAGTAATACTGTTCTGGCTCAGGGAGAGAAGGGAGGGAGATAGGGCTGTCTGTAATAAAATGTAGATCTTTATAATCTTATATATGGTTTCTAGTTGCTATTTGTTCCCTCTGCAATACTTGTAAGATTATAAGTGGATCAGACAAGGAGAAAATAGCCTCTTGGTCATCTAAAATACTCTAAAAGGGAATAAAATTATACCCAGATCCTACATTTTTAATATGATAAGAACACATTTTAGAAACACCCCCAGGATCCCTTGAACAGCATCATTAGACATTTGATGTGAGCCATTATATTTATTTTATTATGAATAATTATTTGGGTTACAGAATTACCTTGAGGCACTGACCAAAAGCCAGTCTCTATTCAGCGGGGCACTGGGCAGGTATGGCAGAGGACAAACCTGGCTCCTAAGGACCTTTGAACTTAATAATACATGTTCTGGGTTGGTAGAAAGGCAGTTTGCTCAAATGGCTGTCACAGCTCCGTGCAACACTGATCAGGAGGCAGCCAGGGTGGTAGAGGGAAAGTAGCAGAGCCAGGATGGACAAGCCCAGTGAACCAGGCTTGCTGCTTCTCTATCAGCCGACGGGATGTGGGATACATTGGGAAGAGTGAAGAAAATGATAGTTGCTACTGGGATGGTGGTATTGATGTCCTGGAAATCCCGTGCATGCTCACTCTGCCCTGACTGGTGGCAGCAGCAGGAGCAGCCTGGGTTTCCAGAGACTGGGAAAACAGGATGAATAGGCAGCTACTGTGCTGACCACAGCAGCCTGCAGCCTTAGGCAGCTACATGCTTTGCTGTTGCAGCAGGGCCAGGAGGAAGCAATCCAGGCAGAGAACTTTTTTTTCCATCCTTGAGCCGGGTTCTCAAGCACTTGCTGTCCAAGTAATTCTGCAGAGCAGTGTGCATAGCTGCTGTACCTCAGCACCCCCAGCCCAGCTCAGTAGAACCTGTCTCATGGCCCTCTGTTCAACAGGGACAGCCCCGAGTTAAGCATTCCCTGCAGTGAGGATTTTACAAGCTGAAGCTGCCTCCCCTGGCCCTAACTGAGGTACATAGTCCTTTGTTTCAGTTTTGTTTTCATTTAGCTGCTTTAGCCGGCAATTTTATCAGTGTTTACAAAACTTGAACTGTAATGCATTTGTTTCTGCTTAAATACTTCTCTTCTGCAAAATGCTATTTTGTTTCTGCTGCTTGAAATTATATTTAAGAGTATCCATGCTAAATTTATGCACACACATTTAAAGAAGGAGCCTGTGGTACAATGCATTTTTACCCATGTGAAATATATTAGTAATGGTACTTACAGAAAGAAAAGAAAGAATTATTTTGGCTGACATTAGTTCCATCTTTGCAGTATGCAGGTAAGTACCGTACCTTTGACAGTGTAACTAGATTAGGTTTGCCTCAAAAGCCAACAGTCAGTGAGCCCGGTGCACAACACCTTGTAGAGGAATTCCTCTACAACACCCATAGCAGGTGTTGCTGTGTAAGAGATGCTGTTGTAGCAGGAGCTCCGCACACCGCTCAGCGGTTCGTCTCCCACCGCTTGTAATTGTCTCTGTGCAGGTAGGAGAGAGCATGATGAGCATTGCCCTGTCTGGAACGCTTCAGGAGTGGGGTGTTGTTACCATTAACAGAAGTCATGAAGAGGAGGGGAATATTAAAAGAGGGATTTGTTGTTGCCCCGTCCGTCCTGGATAGTTGGAGGAAAGGAGGATGTGCTTATTTGTCCATTCCCCCCATGTGTCGTCCGTGTTAGAATGGAAACAGCTAAAGGCAGAAACACATCTAAAGGTGGCTGAGAAAAATGTTAAGGGAACAAAGATTTCTTAGAGTGTGACAAGTGTATTGACGATGAGAAAGGACATGGTAACCTCGCAAACAGACTATTATTAAATGTAACCCACCCAGCAATCAGGTGTGGGGCTGGCAGACTTCTTTCCTTGGCTAAATATAAGCAAGCTTGTTGGTTTTAGATTTTCCTACAGGATTAAAATAAATTGGTAGCACAGATAGAAAAAAAGAAGCATTGTGCTGGTGGAAGGGATGATGCTCCGCAGGGCACTCGTGTGCCAGCAGCCAGGCTGCCAGGCTGGTTGCCTGCCCATGGAGGACCCAGCCAAGCAAAGAACCTTCCCAGCTCCTATGGGGAGTGTGCACAGCCCTCTATCCCACTAGAATGTGCTGTGCTCAGCTGGGTCCTGCTGTTCAGGAGAAGGCTAGAGTGACAGCAGAGCAGTTTGGGGCTTGTGGGAAGAAGGCCTGGGGGCCTCAGGCACGTTGCTTTAGACCTGACGAAAATCCAAGCTGTCTGCTCATAGAGTCTCTAAACTCCATGGGTGCTTTACTTTATCCTAACTGTCTCCAGATGCTGACAGATCACTCTTTGCTTTTTGCTAGAAATGCCTCAGCCTCCCTGGCAAGCCCATACCTAACCCCACTGAGAAGTCAGGAATTATGCATTTTGCTAGTGAAGTCCTCCCAGGGCCAAGCCCAGTAGCTGTCTGTCAAACAGGTACCGGGTGTGATCCTGTGAGCAGGGTCAGCAACAGAGAACCATCCTTCAGCCAGTGCCCTGGGACTTTGTCTGTGGCCCAAGGGTCCTCAAGCATATCTCTGTGGAGCAACTTGTGCTTGATAGGAGGGATGCAAGTCCCCTCACCCTGCTGTGCCTACCAGCATTGCCATCAAGGGTCTAGAGCACAAGTCTTATGAGGGGTGGCTGAGGGACCTGGGGTTCTGTAGTCTGGAGAAATGGAGGCTCAGGAGAGACATTCTTGCTCCTTACAACTACCTTAAAGGAGGTTGTAGTGAGGTAGGGCTCAGTCTCTTTTCCTAAGGAACAAGCAACAGGATAAGAGAAAATGGCCTCAAGTTGCACCAGGGGAAGTTTGGGTTGAACACAAGGGACAATTTCTTCTCCTCCAGGGTTGTCCAGGCCTGGCCCAGATTGCCCAGGGCAGTGGTGGAGTCCCCGTGATCCCTGGAGGGGTTTCCAAGCCGTGGAGCTGTGGTGCTGAGGGACAGGGGTCAGTGGTGCCCTGGCAGTGCTGGGGGAATGGTTGGACTCAATCATCTTAAAGGTCTCTTCCAACCAAAAAGATTCTATGATTCAATAAGGACAAGAGATTTAACTCCCACCTCAGCACTTCTTGCTGTGCTGAGTCCCTTGAGTGCAGACATCTCCCTTCCTGCATGCTCTTGTTTTCAGTGCCATTTTAGGGCACCTGAAATAAGGGAAAAGATGGAAGGACAGTTTACACGCTCTAATTGCAGGCATCTCACTTGGCTCTGAATTGCCCTTGGTGAGATACCTGTTGGACATCTGAACCTGCTTCAGGAAACTCTTTCCAGTACTACCAAGCACCACACAGGGAGGACAGGACTTGCCTATGGGTCCAGGCTTCCACATGAGCTGCTGCTGGACCACACCTTTGGGCATCTCATTTCCTTTCCTGGATCTAATGCTTATTTAACCTCTTTCAGTTCACAGTTTCTGCAACGTGGGTAACTCTGTGTGTGTCCCTTTCCCAGGGGAATCTCAGAGTAAGTACAGTTAGGGTTGTGAGGAAGAGGGGTCCTGTGGAAAGAGGAAACAGAGACTCCACAGACAGAGCCACACATTTCTGGCCTTGTCTCTCACAAAATAGTACTTCCACTTAACAATAGAGTTCACCAAGCAGATGCTTTTCCCCTGAGAAAATGTAAAGCTATAAAAATATCTCTTCAAAAATATAAGGTCCAGATTGAGGCAAATCGCTTGCCAGTGACAGAGAGGAGCAACTTTACGTGCCTGAGTAGAGTGTGTTGGGATCCAGACCTTACTTTGGAAGATTTCTTGTATGGGAGAGTGGTTTTTAAATCCACCGAGTCCAATTTGTCACTCTTTCAAGGAGAAGAAGCTGGATTCCAGCACATTTTATCAATAAAGATCATATGTAGTCAGCAGTATGACTTTTTTTTTATTGCTTTACATCATCTCTAGGGAAAGCATTTACCTCAAGAACTATTTTGCCAGATGATGAGTAGTACTTGTACTAATTTTGGTTGTGTCCAAGCCATAACTTTGCCTCATTTGCATCTACCGACTAAATGGTTTAATTAATTTTGCATTGTGCTTACTGACTAGTTTTAATTAGCAGTTAAATCAGTTCACTTAACGAAAAAAATGTAGGTGTTTACATGAATGCAAATCATGCTGGGTTCTCAGGGCTTGATTCGAAAAACAGTTCCACACCATTGGTGCTGAATTTCTTCAGGCTTTATTCAGGAATTGTGTTCTTCTGCCCCAGTAACAAAGAGTAGGGCTTTATGATTCATTAGCTGGCCCAGGCTTTCTTTTTCTCTTTCCTTCCTTGTTCATGTGGAGAGGGAGGAGTGGAGGCAGATTGAGTGGAGCTTCAACACTTCGTTCTTAGGCCATGCACTCAATACTCATAGAAGGGACAAGGTTACTCTTTGGATTAGTGTGTGCAAGTGTGTCTCCCTCCAGTGTCCAGATCCAGCCATTATTACATCTTGGACTATTTTTAGCCACTTATTTTTTCTGTTGGCTGAGTGTTTGCTTACCTCTGACCAGGGTGGAAGCCATGGAAAATGGATTTTATGAGAAGCAACTTCTGCATTCCACTGCCAGCCAGACTCTGGGAATACAGGCACAAGACTATGAACTTGATATACATTCTTAATTTCTGTTGTTAGTCTTGAGTACATGGAGTGGAATTACCTTGGAGAAGCCCTCCTGGTGATGTTGGGACAGCTGCCAAGGATTTACTGATTTGTGAGGTGCAGAACAAGTCAAGAGCAGTATGACCTTACCTCCACACAAAATTCATGCACAAACTGAAAGAAAATGTTCCGATCATTGGTATAAAAGCCGTCATCTGCCTGGGCTTAAACATCTATGTTTGCCTGGTCTCTTGAGTGTCATTATGTTGAGCTCTTCCCCACAGGGAGTCATAAAATCTTGATGTTGCATCCAGTCTTAAAGGCAAGTTACAATAGACAAGGATAAATTTGTCCTGAGACTACAGTTACCTTACTCAGCTTTCCCAATAACCTTACCCAAAAGGGAAGATCAGAGACAAGAAGATAATTGGTGAGATCATCAAGAAATGACTTCATAAGCCCAGGCCTTTCATTTGAAGGAAGCTGGCAGCCTGCCCTCCTAGAAGAAGGTGTTATTCCACTAGTAACTACAGATCAAAGTCAACAGGGGTAATTATTTGAGGAGTTAAGTAGGTAATCAGTTTGGGAAACAAAAAAGAAAACAAGGGAAGAAAAACCTCAAACTCCCCAGTCCTTGGAGCCCGAAGAAAAATTAGCTGGAATGTGTGCTGGCTGTAGTTTTATTCTAAAATTAAACTTCATTTTATAAATGTAATTTCATAAGCTATTTATCAGATGTCTCATTAAGGGACCCCATGCCAAGCTGGTGTGACACAACTCTCTTTCCAAGCCTCAGCAGGGGAATAACTCTTAGATGTTGTTCCCTGTGCTCTACCTATCCCATGGAAGCGCAGCCCAGTCCCATCCTCCCTCATGGGCGTTCTGCCTGCAAATCCCAAACCAACAAGATTAAACTTTTTTATTGTTAATGATTCCAAACTCCAGTCCTGCTCATCTGACACTGCTCTCCCTGCCCTCTTTACTCCAGTCTTGAAACGTCAGGAACACCAAGTCATTCGAAAGGCAAATTCATCTTTCAGCCAAAAAATTAAAATAAAGGGGCCTCATTCTGCTCTCGGTTGGTTTCAGTGAAGAAATGTCACCCACTGACTCCGTTTTTTACTGATTTTATATTGTTCATTTAATTGTTGATTGTCATGTGGCTGTATGAGGGAAGCATTGTTCCTTTATCTCTCTAGAATATAAATTAAGGCTTTTTTTGCAGTAGCTGCTTTTTTAAATTCATGATTTCACACCAAGGTTTGTAAAGAGCCTTGGACTGCATAGTTGCATCTTGGAGCAGAAATGTATCACCTGGTACTTGGATTTTCTTTTTTTTTTTTTCTTTTTTTTTTGATGTTACAATGCAAGCTTGTTGTCTAGACTACATCACATGAGGGCACTGCATAGCATCATTTACAGCGATGCAAGAAGTTGAAAAGAAAGGCTCAATCAACTTCCAGAGCTAGCAGAGCATTAATAGGCCAGCCTTTCATTAAGTGAATTCCTAAATGTTGACCAAATTCTTTCAGATGTAGGCAGCTAATGGTTCAGGATGCATGTGATGCACTTGTCATTACACAGACATTGATAAAAATCCTTGAAGCTGCTTTTTTTTTTTTTTCCTCCCAGAAAGTCCACAAGTAGAAAGGAGGAAAGAAAACAAAACAAAACAAAAAAAAACCCCAACTTCTCTTCAGTGGTTTCTTTCATGTCACAAGAAGGAGGGTCATGTGTTTTAGTTTAACTGATACATTCCAATAAAACAATTTTCAAAGGGACAGGACAAATAATGGGCATTTTACATATGGTGGCTGGTGCACATCAGATGGAGCTAATTTTCTTATACACAATGTACTTGTTATTTTGCAAGCTGGTTATAATTCATTTAAAGTCTCTTTTTATTTAATTTTACCTAATAAACTAATATAATGGCCCAGTGAAGCCTTAATGGCTGGTAACATTTTGATGAATAATTTTAGTTGCCATTTTCATAAGGATATAAAAAAATAGATGTCATTCTCCCACACAATTCCTATGGAGAAATAAAAATTGGAAAAAAAAAAGTAATCTCAAAACCAAGTCCTCCAGTGTAGGCCACATTATATATTTGTAAGTCCAGATACCAAGAAACTGGTATCTCACTCGTGTTGCACATGACATTTAAACTCTCTTACATAGTTGCAAATATTTCTCTCTCACACATGTACTTTTGTCCTGACAGAAAAATACGCTGCCAGATTAAACCAGTGTGCTTTAGACTTGACATTTGCATAGGCTGATAGAGTTGTCTTTCCTTTACAGAATCTCTTCACATGAGCTCCTCCTTGCTATCTAGTCGCTGGAGATGTTCATTAGCTGCCTGACACTTTGTCTCTCAACTTAGTGCATTTATCACCTTCCTTGTCTTTCCCAAAGGTGATGTGACATGTCTGCCTCTCACCAGTGTGACAAAATGACAAACGAAGCATCCAGCTGGCCTTTGTATATCAGAGGTTTGGGGAGGAGGGGGGAAAAAGGGGGGTGGGGAGGTTGTGGAATCAAAAAACCACCACCAACAACAAAAACAACCCCAAAAAAACCAACAGCAACAAAAAAAAAGTTCAGCATTCTGTTGCTTAATTATCAGCCAGAGCAGAAAAGCTTAATAGTCCAGCAATGGGTGGAAGGAGCTTCTCAGCATCACAGGAAACAGTATGCAATTAGTCAGGGTCAGGATGCCCAAGATCAGATTTGCTTAAGGCTAAAGAGAGACAGAGCAAGGCCAGGGCAGTGTCACAGTGTCTCCCTGCGGCACCACGCCTTTCGCTTGGCTTTCTAATTAAACAACCAGGCAACCAAGCATGTCCACTCCTGGCTTACTTGGGTACAACTTGGTTTGCATTCAAAGACCCGGAGTGCTTGGGAGGATATTTACCAAAGCAGAGGATTAAATGACAAATATCATTATTAAAAATGACGGGTGCAACAGAGAGATGTCATTATAATGAGAAATCCTGAATCGATTGCCTAAAAATAAATAAATATTGTAGCTTTTTATTTTCACTGTCTTAGAATTATTATAACTCATCTGAGACATATTAATGCAGCCCAGACTTTCCTCTCTGGTGCAATATAAGCACAAGTGTCTCTGGCTGTGGTTGGTACCAGGAGCCTGGGGACAAGCAGAGCCAGCACAGGGTGATGCTGCTTCTGGTGTAGCCTTCCAGGCTGACAACCACCCTGGGTGCTGTATTTCTGTCTTTGTGTTCCTCTCAAGGAACCTTTCCTTCAGGAGAGTGTCTAAGGATATTTTGAACTCATTTATATTTCTGACATCCCAAGCATCCCATTGATAAAAGGCGGCTCATGAGAACAAGCGTTTTCTTTCCTTTTTTCTAAACCTGCTGCCTGTTGCTTTCAGTTGTGGTCTCTGCTTTTTAGTTTATGGGTAATAACATGTACACACATATTGCAGATAGAACAAAGTAAAGGGGAAAATAATCTGTATTCATTTTATTCACTACATTCATGTTTTTATGAGCTTGGATCATATTCTAGCATTTTAGGTGTCTCTTTCACAGGGAAAGTGTCCCAGATTATTTAGTCTCTCCCCATAATGAAGCAACTTCATACTTCTGATCACCTCCATTGCTCTGCTCCCTACCATTCCATCTCCTCCATCCATTCTGAGATGTCAGGTATCTAGAAGCAGATGCAGTATTGGACATGGCACAGATATATACAGTGACATATGGTTTTCCCATATGCATTATTATGGACTCACCACCAAGGTATTCCATCTGCCATATCTTACCCTGTCACTCAATACCATGATATCCTTCTGCAGCTGTTCACAGTCAGTTTGATGACCACGGATCAGTTTGTCTCAACACCAAATTTAGTCACCTCATTGCTGAGCCTGTCCTCCAAATCATTCAAGACTAGGTTGAACAACAGATGTTCCACAATAGGTTCAGTGGGATCCTGATGTGTCCCACTCCTGCTTGTCCCACACAATGTGTTCATGCTGTTGAAATCTAAAGCATTTTCTCTATGGATAAAACAAAATTAAATAATTCACTATAGAATATGTGAACTGCTCATCATCGTCATAATGGTCTAATTTTCAAGTTGCTAGCCTTTGAACTGTTCTGCTAAATATTTGATCATTATTCATCCTTGTGCTTGTGTCTAAGCTCATCCCTTTTCACAGTCCACATCTTTCGAGTGGTGGTGACAGCTCTCCTCGTAGTATGTTTGATTGTTAGCCAGCTGGTTCTTCCAGAGCAACTCTCCTCAATTCCAAGAAGGTTTGGGTGGTACGGTACCACTCAGTTTATTTTCCTAATCCATTAATATCAGGCAATATTCCTGGTGGCCAGTTTCTTCTATGCCAAGCCCTAGTGAGCATCTACCATATGTCCATTGTCTGCTATTTTATTCTCACAGGGAAATTCAGAATTGGGAGACTTTGGGCTTCAGACTAAGGCAAGACAAATTCCACCTACATCTGGCACCGTGCAAAACTCAATGAAGACTAGTTGTTTTGGGGCAGAAGGTGATGGAGGTGTTGGGAAGGAACTCATGTAAAGACCTTCTAGTTTGATATTAAAGGAAATAAAAGCATTCTGGAGTATCCTATGACTCCAGAAGGAAAAACAGTATGTCATCTGGGTATTTCCTGGAGACCACTTCATGGCACGGATGGTGGAGTAACTGCTCTTCCATCAGACCTATGGGTCACAGAACAGGTGGAAATGAAAACTTGCATTTCTTGAGCACAAGCAGAGGAGGCAATATCTCTTTCGGCCGTAGCTGCTACTCTGTCTCAGCCTTAGGGCTGGTTTGTGCTTCTGTTCACGCCTGATACTTTGCACTGGTCTTTCGTGTGGATTTGGTTTTCTGGCAATATTTCCCTCTGTACGAGAGCAGTGATTAACTTCTTAATGGGGAGCATCCTAATGCAAAGCGTATTTATATTTGTGCTAAAAGACCACAGTCTCAAGGTATAATCCAGAAGATGGTTACGTGATAATTGATTGACAGGATTTAGGAAAATGGCACGTATCAGACATACAGGGCAATAGCAGGTAACGGGACTGCTGCCTCTGGCAGCTTGATTCTAGCAGATCACTAATCACGTGTATTTCAGGGTGATAAGAGGTTTGCACAAATTACTTTACAGCTCTCAAGGGCTACTACAGGCCAGAATGAAAGGCACAGTTGATTGTATTCCCTATTTGAGGAACTTTTTGCACCAGCAAACCTAAAATTTGCTGTATTGGCCGTTTTATTCTTCAGAGATTACCAGGCAGATAGAACAGAACTGTTTCTGATGTGAGGCTTGCACAGATTTAGGTGCCACCGTACCTTGTCCTCTTTTTTCCCTCTCCCTATTAACACAGTTTTGTGACCACCTTTTCATAACCATCACAATTGTGTTTATTCTTCTTGCCTTCATAACCTATTGGTAGAAAAGATCTTGGGATCTGCTGGAGTTTTCATGACTTTCTTCCAAAGTATCACTAGGAAAAACAAACATGAGAAGTGCTTCTCTACTTAAAACTGATGCTTCCTGCTGCCGTTTCTTCTCATTTTCTTTGGTTTGTCAAACACATTTCACAAGCCAGAAGGAAGGCAGAGGACAAAAGGAGAAATCCCATCCTACGTGCAAGTTCGGTATATTAGGCTCACCTTCTAAAGACAATGGTACAACTCAACTTGCAGAGTTTCTTGCTCTGCCAAATGTACAAATGCTTCCAAAACCTTGCCAGGAGAGTGTTAACTCAGCTTGAATTTTTTTTTTTTTTTTCCATGCAGAAGGGTTGCAGAATTGTTTGTACGCTCTTAGGGCTTGGCCTGTGAGCAACCTCTTTGCCCAAACTTGCTAGTGAGCTGAACAGCTTAACTAAGCTCTCAAAGAAAGATATAAGCCCTCGCAGGAGCCCATAGCGTGATTATTGGAAAACTTGTAGCCTGGATTCCTTCCAGTTTGTGGTTTTCCGATGTGCTGTAGATGGGTTTGGTCCTGTCCTTGTGGAAAAGAGAGGCCAAGCTCTTCTGCTGTGCTCGGTGCCATGTGTTGCTTGCGTTAGTGAAAGCGATTTGCTTAGTCTGAGGCTCAGAACACAGGATCCACCAGCTCAAGCTACTGGTCGACTATGGTCATTATCACATTTCTGGCAGTAACTGCTAGCAGATGCTTCACAAACAGAACAGAACGCATCTGGCCAAACGGGAAGTAGCACCCAATAGGAAGGAAAATTATTTTCTGACATTTGTTTTGATCAATGCGTGCCTTGAAACAAGCAATGCAATCATCTTGTGTTTCAGAATAGTTGTATCTATGGGTTTTGCAGAGGAGCTTGGTATATTTTCCTGGAAGATAAAAATGGTCAGTTAATCAGAACCATTTCAGAAATGGAGTGTGAGATATGGGGAGTTCTTTACAATTCATTTCAGTGACTGATGAGAATACAGCTGAGGAAAAAATGTTTTGAATTTTAAAAATAATGTTGGGGTTTTGGTTTTGTTTTGTTTTTGTTTGTTTGTGTTGTTTGTTTGTTTGTTTTTATATGGGGAAAACATTCAGAACTGTTTTTCATTTTGCCACTGTAGTTTGTGTGATCAGGGGTTGAGCTTCATCATATGTTACCACATGATGTTTCATGAACGTAGCCATTAAGTACTGGGCAAGCATGTGATTGCTTCTCTTGACCTGCATGTCATGGTTCATGAATGGCTGCTCTGTTTGCAGTGGGTCTTCAGATCAGGCTTGGATGCATTACTGAACTGACTGTCTGCTTGTGCTCTTTTCTTTGGGCCTGCTGTACTTCTTGTGCTCTCTCTCTCCCCCAGCCCATACCTCTTCCTCAGATCTTTGTTTAGGAGGGAATGAATACGAAGCTGCTCTTTGTCTCATTAACCAAACTGTCTGGATTTCTTGGCTGGCTTCTTGTGATATGGCAGTTTTGATTAGACCGTACGCGTTTGGGGATCACAAATACACTAGGTCCTCTGTGGAGCAGACGGGCAACACTTTTGGCTGCAGTTTAATTGGTGGGTCCAAGGAATTGGGACTGGTATTTTGCTTTATTGAACTGACAGTGAAAATACATGACCCTTGTTCTAGTCACAGAATAGCTTTCACATGCTCAAAAGTACAGGCTTCAGCATCTTCATCACTCATGTACCTCAGTCTTGGTAGAGCGGGACCACTTGGAAGGGTACAGGATGTAATAAACCCTTCATGTTCAGTCCTCTTCTCCTGAATCTGCTTCCTTGGTATTTTTGTTAGGGTGTACCAGGCTGTCTACCTTCTACTTTGTCCACCTTCTCCTCTAAAACTTTCAGCTCCATTATAGACCCAGGATTGATTGGAGAGGATGACCTGGGGCAGAGAGGTTCTTCAGCTTTTCATGGTGCATAAAGTCATGATCTCAGTGGCCAAACATGCCTTTAGGGACAGAAAAATAAGGGAGAATGTGAAGGCATTTTTAGATGGAAGAGGGTCTTGATGTTCCCATCCCTGGGAAAATTCAATGCCCTCTACTCATGGTTTTATGCATAAATAAAAGTTTCTATGGAAGAGTAAAATATTTAATTTGATCAATATCTCTAAAAATATTTGACTTATGTTGTTCTAAAGAGAAATTATATATAAACCTGTTGTTCCTCATGTTCTTAAGCTTTACAGCTACAATAACAATGCTGCCCACATATAATACAACAGCAGGATACCTCCTTTGAGGAATCAAAGGCAGTAGCCCAGCACAGCTGAAGGAACAGAGCTGGCTCTGTTGGTAAAGAGGAGGCTTCAGCAGATCTTTAGGGAGCTTTGCACTGTGTAGGAATCCACATCTACACGACAACTGGAGGCACCTGCTATGCCCACATCCCTTAGAGCCCCCCCACCTGAGAGCACAGGGAAGATGTTCATCCCTGGGAGGGAAGGAACTAAACCATAAAAGTTATTTCATAATTCAAGCTGTTCATAGGCAGAATAGAGAAACAGCTCATGGACAATACAGCCCAATTTGGGCTTTTTTTTTTTTTTTCTTAAACAAATGATACATCTGAATTTGTTGTCGGTGCTCTGCCAGCTCTGTGTAGAGGGGGTGCTGTATCAACACAAAGAACCCCACATACCGTTACGATAAGACTCAGCAGGCAGAAACATGTTTTAGTGAGCCAAATGCACCCACGCAGACAAGATGCCTCCCTTCTCTATAAAGTAATAGCAAAAAAAGGAAACCTACTTTAAAAAAAAAAGGAAGTTATATTAGACAAAAAGTTTGGGTTTTCTTGGTTTTGGATTTTTTTTTTTTTTTTCCTCTTCTGCCTCAAGAACATAAAAATAAGGGAACTCTTCCAGGATACTGGGAATTTGAAGGGGACCACTTTCTTCTCTCACCCTTTTCACACTGGCCTGACTGGGAAGCTGTATGTACATCCTCTTTGAGGTAAGATGGCATTGTCTTTGCCACTGTGGTATTGTAAGCTTTATACCATAAAAAAAACCAAACAATTAGAGAGCCAGGCTTACTCATGCTAAACTCCTGGATCCTCTGAAGTCAGTGACAAAACTTCCACCAGCCCTGAATGCCTCGGGAGTTTGCTCTGAGTTTTTACTCAAGCAGAACTGTCATTAAAACTTGAGCTTTGCCAGAGGATAGACTTGGCGAGATTCAGAGGTGGTTCCTGGACTAAGAAGGTTGCTACCCCGAGAGTGTAGTTTTCTGCAGCTCTCCTGTGACTGTTTTGCACATATGGATGAAATATAACTCCTAGGATACACGTGTCTGTGTATTTCTTGCTTACCTATGAACCCTGTGGGTCAAGCATTAAGTGCCATACAAACTATAGCTATAAATAGAGTGGAAAGTATTCTTATGAAAAACATTCTTTTCCCTCCCTTATTCCCAGCTGAGTGATTCTAGGATTTGTGGTTTCGGGGGGTTTTTTGTTGTTGTTGTTGGGTAGGTTGATATTTTTGTTTGTTGTTTTTTGGTTTGGTTTTGGTTTGGTTTTTTCCCCAAATAGCTGATTGTTTTCTTGATTGGAGTGGAAAGGAAGAACCATTTTGCTCCCTCAACCTTGTTCTGTGCTATTTTCCACTCGGTGTGCTCACACTGGCTTCACTGGAATGCTACAGACAGTTCAGCAGCCAGCCTCCCTTTAGAGGGAGACTTCTCCATAGATCAACCCCAGTGTAACATGATGTTGGTAGGACAGAGGGTTCGGATCAGAAGCACACATCTGTTTTCCTGTGATATCCCCCCGCCCCCACCCCTCAGCTTGCTCTGTTCATAAAAGCAGGGGTTATGAATTTGCTTGGTCTGCTTTTCCAATGTACTGGTTTTACTTTCTGATTCATACAGAAAATATGTTGTGACAGTGCAATATGTACTCAAGGTTATTCTTACTGGTAGTAAAAATCAGATTATCTCTGAAAACATATGGAGTCCTGCACATATGCACATCTCCTGCTGAACTGGAGAAGGCAACTGGAAACTAATGCAAGCAGCACTTCAGGAAGAGAGTAGCTACAAGTTGTTTCTAAACCATGCACGGCAAGAAAGAACACTGTTAGGCCAAAGCAGAGAAGAAGTTGGAAGGGAAGGCAGGAGAAAAAAATATCTTAACAGAACGTATGTTGTTTGGTGCGTGATGTCCTCTCTCAGTTACAACTCCATTATACACTGAAAGATTCAAGAACATGTGGCATGGAGGAGCCTACATCACACCCAGTAACAGAATGGTGAATAAGGAAAATGGGAAAAGATTCAAGGTGTCAGGGAATACATGTGTAAGTTAAAACTTCAGCCTAGTGAATGGAACAAGGTAGGCAAACAGCCACAGTATGTTGTTTGGGGTTTTTTTCTACCATGCAACATAGCCCTGGTTTCACCAGATGCTGAGGTGGGGGAAGATGCCTCGTGTGGGATGGCATTACACAGACCCCCATGGCTCTCATTTCTCTGGGATGATTGTCATTTGGGGTCCTTTTTGGTTTATAGATAGACTATGAGCTGATAAACCACCTTGAGGCAGTGGAGGAGGGCTGTCAATTCCATCGAAAATTTAGTTGTTTTGAAAATCCTAAAAGAGAAGATAAAAATAATTATTCTAAGAGTCTGGGAGACCCCCCCACAAAAAGAAACAGGAATCTGGTGAGTGATCCCTTTCCTTCTGGCAAAGGTATTAAAGATCCCTTTTGAGAAGCACTCTGCAGAAGGAATGCGATCATCCTGCAGTTGGAATGCTACCAAACAAACATAAAGAAACACGTGTGCTGTTTGAGGGAGGTACTGTGTGAAGCGAGACTCTGGGAGTCTCTCCTGATGCTTTTAACACTTAGAAATTGCAGATGAGCTGAAGCCAGCAATATTCTTCTTCCCTTTGCTATCCTTGCTGCTTTAGGTGAGAACAAGCAAGTCTGGGTGTACCCAGAGTTGTTTGCAAGGCTGAGCCAGAGCTTATCTACTGGCTGCAGGACAGGGCACTTCCATCACCACCACAGATGGCAGTTAGGGTACCAGTACCTGCTATTCCTACAGATTTGTCAGGTGACTCTATGTGGACTACTTCTGGCCTGAGACAAATCCAGAGAAGCAAATGGCCACGCTCTTTTCAACAAGCTCTGAGGCAGGAGAGGTCCTTTTGTGTCTGAACACCCTCAGCAAACACACATGAAGTGCCAGGGAAGCCACAGCGAGTGCCTGGGCTGTAGCTTCTGTGTCTGTGGGGGTTTTGTAATGGAACTTGAGGGAACCCTTGCTAAACTCTCAAGACAGTGGCCCCAAGGCAAGCTGCCCCGCTGAGCTTTTATTTGCAGGGCCAGTGCTACTTTGCTATCCACTGGGACATGGGGACGCATCCATCAAAGTGTGTGTGGTGCTCTGCTTCTGAGACATGGGGAACAACAGAGAAGTTAATAAATAAACACAATTAAAAAACAAATCAGGTCTCTCATGAATGCATTGTCTTCTCTCTTTGCTCAAATTCTTTACATTCCAAAATCATACTGGAAAATGGGAGGCAAATGCGCAATAAATGCTGTGAGCTGCTTTTTGGGCCATGCTGTTTCCATTTCTATGGCTGTTTGAAAAGTGCATGAATGCAAAGCACTTTTAAACACTCTAAAAATCAATACAGAAGAAACAATAGAAGCACATTTATTCTTGTTTTATTCAATGTCAGTATTGCTGAGTTTTGCCTGACCAGATGTTGCAGAGTTTCAAATCTGTTCAACCATAGCTGTTAACAAAACCAGCCTCCTTTCACCAAAATGAAAAAAAAACCAACCACATTTAGTGTAGAAGATGTCTTTGGGGTGGATTGTTGGTTTTGGTTTGTTTTTTTTTTTTAATAAATGAAATAAAGACGTGATTTATCCATTAGTAGGCCTAATACTCCCTGTGATCTCGGAGAGTTAAAGATCACAAGGCTTTGCCCCCCGTGCTGCTTGCTCGGGATTTGCAGAATTATTTCCATTTCTGAACAGCCAGTTTTCACTCGGCGATGCTGCTCCTGCCATTTCAGGGTGGTTTGGTTTTTGGTTTGGGGTTTTTTCGGGGGGGTGGGGGGGGCTGTTGTTTGGGGGGTTTTTTTAAAGAACACATGTTCAAAAAAAGTAACAATTTTTCAGATAGAGGCTGGAAAAGCTTAAGCCTTTCCTCTCTGTGTGGTAGTTTCCCTTCTCTTTCTTTTCCTGGACAGAACTGACAAGCAGTCATTGTCCCTCCAGTGAGCTCTGCAGTATTACTTTGACCCTAACCCATCAATCTGCCTCAATTGGATAATGATCTGTAATCACTTTCTTTCAGGGGAGTCTATAAATTTGCCAAGGCCCCATTCTTCTCTGAAGGCCTCCTTATGTTCACTCCCATTTGTGCAAATGGTCTCTCTTTTGCAGCACTAAATAGCCATGCACATGGCCCTTTCTGTTCAGAGGCACCAGGCTGTTCTCTGTTGATTTTCCATGGCTCTGCTCTCTAAAAGGAGGCAAAGCTCTACATGCCAGGACTCAGCAGGGTGCAGGACCAAGCCACAACCACTTCAAGAGCAGCCGCTTTTCTCATTAAGGCTGACCCATCATTAGACTGCTTTGTGCTGGCCCTTGTAATCGATGGGAGGACTGTGTAGTGTGAAAAAGCTAATAAAGATGAGCGTGAGGTGGTAGAGAAGGGGGCAGGGGAAGCAGAGACACTAACCCCTGGCTGACAGAGAAGCCCTCCTTCCCCAGAGCTTAGCCACATGAGTGAGGGGAAAGCTCAGGAGAGCTGGCAGGGTGCAGACCCCTCTCAGACATTTCTTTGATTACCTTGCACTGAATTCCTGAGCGTCCTTGTGCTGTCCTCTTTATTCGACCTTAGAAATAGAACAAGCATGAAAGAAAGCTCATATCCTCCTTCTTCAGCCGACTTCCTTCTTCTGATTAAAGGAGATCAAAGGCTAAAGAGCTTCTAACTGAATTTGTGTACAGCACAAGAGAAAGTCCACATGGGTGCATGGAGCACCAGAGGGTTTGGTGGGTTTTTTTCATATCCTCATGGGAGTTTCTAAGGTGCTGAGAACATCATGGAAAAGATTGAAAAAGGTGAAAGATATTAAAGTTGCCAGTGTGTCCGCAGAAGCACCAAGGGTCTACTCGCTCTTGTGTCATGTTGGATACGCTCTGCACGAACTGTAGGGAACAGAGAGAGCAAACAAGCAAACAAAACTGTTAACGTGCAGTGTTGAGGAAGCACTGGCCGTGGCAGGGGACAGAGATGAGATTCTCTCAGCCCCACAGAGACAGCCACACAGCTCTAGAAGTGCTGTGCATATGGAAATCCCACCAGAAACAAGCAGCAGGAATCTGAGGATATGACAATGTGCTGTAGTGAAATGAAAGGATCCTCTTGCTTGGGGGAGGAGGAACGGTGCCTGTAACATTGTGTATGCTGGTGAGAAAACATATGTAGAGTGAGGTTGTAAAGGGGTAGTGTCAGATGTTGTACAAATGTGGGAGAGCTCAGTAAGGGACAGTTCCTCCCCTCCAAACAGGTGGCCTGCAGAGCCTATACCACTCTTCAGAGCAGTGCTGTCCATGCCAGAACACATACTCTGGTTTGCTTTGTGTGCCTCCACGGACAGGAAACACAGTCAGCACCTCCTCTGCCTTTTTCTGTGTCCCTCCTTCCCCTCCTCTCCCAGGGGCAAGGAAGCAGAGAGAGTGCAAAGGATGTTACTTGCCCCCCTAGCCCGAGTGAGCTTCTGTGGCTGGCTTTGGTCTGAGAAGTTTAATGAGGAGATTACCTCTCGCACCCTCCCTCATAGCTGTTGCTCAAATGAGTCTTTGGTGAACTGTTCAGAAGCTTTTAGTATTAAGTTTTGCTTGTGTCTTCTCAGATACATGCAAAATTACATGGAAAAGATCTTAAGCTTGTAAATGAATGTTTGCACATCAGTAAAGTCCTGTCCATCACCTTAAATTACCAGCATCGTCCACAATATTTCTGTCTCATCTTCCTTGTGACTACAGAAAGTCTCAAACAGAAGGGAGTTGTTAAAGCTGCTCACGTGCCTGATCAGCATGTTGCTGACACTAGTGAATTCCACACCTATGTTTTGTTTATAGGTATCGTTCTTGTTCAGTGAGTTGAAGCCTCTCTCTTCCACTAAACACCTTCATCCCACCCATCAGGCACCATTTGGTCCTTCACTCCAGCTGAGTTCTACAAATATAGTCTCTGTGCCAATGCCAGAATTTTGGAATTGCTGTGAATAGACTGTGCCCAAGAGTGGAAATATCATCTGAGTTGAGAAATGTATGGGAATTGTGGGTTTTGTTTGCTAAGGCTTTTTTTTTCCCCCCTTTCATTCTTTGAAAGAAGCAAATTCTGAGAGAATTGCATAACAGAGGTACCCACTTCAAAACAAAAGCTGCTTGGTGCAGTGTCTTCTGCTAGCATTCTGCATCAGCTGTGCCATTCGATGTGTTTCACACGGGATTTTGTGTTGCTGTCAAAGAGAAGCTGCACAGATTGACTTGATTTGAAACAGGGATGCCTGGCAAAGTCGTTATGGGCAATCTGGACGAATATGTGTTGGCGTCTGCCTTAATTTCGTTCTCCTTGAGATTCCAAATAATCACCATCTCAAAGGTAATTTGTTTCCACTGCGTTCAAAATTCCATTGGAAAGTTGCTCTTTATTGTAACTTGTTAAATGTTTAATTGATATCGTGTAATAAAAAGAATCAAAAACCCCTCTGGTCCCTCTCAGGAGCTCGAGTTAGCTCTGGTGGAGCCAGCTCCGTTGCCATTTCCAAGTTCTTCTGTAGTGATCTAGCAATTCATCAGTGTCAACGACACATGGGAACTCTCATGTTTGTAAAAGCCTGCAAGGGATCCATGTCCTACATTTCAACAAAAATCACAAAATCACATTTCAAGGTGGTCAAAGTTAGGAAAACATCAGGCAAATAATTGCTAGCCCTTTTCTGAAGTGGATGGTAAAACACGGAGAAACAGGCAGAAGCAAGAGGTTAGTGGCTGCAACAGAAAGAGGAATGCTCCTTTGAAGTACCAAGAAAACCTGAAATGAAGCATTTTGTTAGGATGCCAGAATCATTTGGCTACTGCAGGAGGAGGAGTGGTATGAGAACCTAACCAGGCAAGTATGTGAGTACATACATGTCACAGAAATCACAGTGGAGCAGTCATGGAGGGACTGATGAAGATCTTGGGTGATTCATGGTTTTATCTTCACTGGCCTACATCACGATGGAGATTTTTCTCCACCCTCTCTCTGCATGTTCCCACCTGCAGAGCAAAATCACATATTCCGTGTACTCCAGATTCTTGTTCAGAACCACCTAGACTTTGGAATATTACAGTAGGTGGTCTGACGTTTATATATGTCAAAGTTGTAGCCTCTAAGGTGGTTCCTACAATTTTTCTCGCTCCTCACTTTGCAGGAGACAGTCTGCATTGTCTCAGGCTGATCAGGCAGTTTTGGGTAGAAGGTTCAGACTCATGTTGTTTTTTAACTTACCTTGTTCCCCAGAAGATGCTACTTAAAAGATGTGAAGTGTTTACAGTTTAGAGAAGACTGGGGACAACACCTGTGCACAGGAAGTTATTTTACTTTATGCTGTGTCCATAATACTTAGAAACACGGCAGAGAAAAACAACTTACTGATGAAAAATGCCATTTGGTAGCACAGTCACACATGTTGACCTCTTTCAGGATGCAAAACACAGGCTGTAGATGACATCCATTTGTATTCAACATAAGGACTGTAATGAAGAAATTCTCCCCTCTGATCCATCAGTGTGATCTGTGCACTGAGATTCCATCAGTTCCTTGACCTTAGTTGGCAGTTTGCTGATGATCTCACTGGAACACTGAATCTTTCTTATCTATCACTTCCTTTGTGCTGCAAAAGTAAAAATGCCAAAAATGTGCTAAGCCCTCGAGTACATAGATATATTTCATGCCCAGCAATTGATTAAGTTAAATAATTGCTACTGTATTCCGGCTAAACCAAAGTCATAGCGTTAAAACGGCAAGTAGGTGCTTGTGTCGTGAAAAACAATGTTCAGACTGACTTTGTAAGGAGCTGCTCAGAGTGATCTTGGGTGCCACTGACATTAATTGCAAATTTCCTGATTTTCCTAATTCCTAATGTTACATTGCTAACCTGATTTCTCTTTGTGTTTTCACTTTTTGCCTGTTCTTGATGTGGGTGCACATGTCGTGTACTCTTCTTACTCAGAGGATTTTTACTGATGCTGGTTGTTGCAGACGAATCTCTCCTTCAAGACGTGTCAGGCCTTACACATATGTTTGAAGTGATGTATATTCCTCCTCACACTATATAATGGCATCTGCTGTGGGGTTTTATTAATATTTATTGTTATTTTAATACAGTCCTAATAATTACTAATACAAATTCTCATGTTTATGCAATAAAAGCAAAATCTTAGAAGCTCCTGAGTGGGAAATTTACTTGAACCTGCCATTGCTGGTTACAAAGGATCAAAGATGTCCATGGTCTAGGGATACTGTCTTATGTCTTAGAATGAATTACTGAAGGTGACTTTTTCCCCTCCCAAATTTGTCTTCTCCTGGTCTAATAATCTCAGTTAATAAAATGCCGTGTTCTGAAATCTACGTCATTCCCACCAGGATTTGCACAATGCTGTTTTTCCTTTTAATGGACTAATTATTATTATTGTAGACATTTTATTTACTCCAAAGTGGTTTGGGGATAATTGATTAGGTTGCACCATGTCATGAAAGAACAGATGGCAGGCTAGTCCGTCAGCTCGTCTGCAGCGTATGAGAATGCTAAGAAAATTAAAAGGGAGGGAAAAAAAAAGAGGCAAGAAGAAAAGAAAAAAAAAGAAGGTGAACAGGAGAGGGAGAGAGGAATGAGCTATGCTGTGCTTGACACACAAAAAACCTCTTGTAGTGGGTGGTCCTTTGGGAAGGTAATCGGAGATCTGCAATATGTCCACTACAATCAACTAAAGGGTACAATACTTCTCTGCAGGGAACTGGGTAGGGAAGAACTTGTTTAAATAAAATTGCAGGGTTGTCAGAATGTTAAACTAATTCTCTAATGTTCTGTGCATCGTCTGGGGAATTTTGGGCTTTGCATCATTTGCTGTACTGAAGGACTGACAAAATATTTTAACAGAAGTGTTTTTGGAACTTGTTAACATGTATTTTAACTTTGGAAACCCTGACTGTGTTTACTGACAACTAGAAATGCTATTAGAAAGGCTGCACTCTCCTGTGTTCTCTCCCTGCATCCCCTCCCAGATTTTACATTCCTCTTCTTTTAGTAGAATTATCTCCATACAAAGAGAGTTCAGTTTGCTGTTATTCTGATCGGTTGGCACCTGCATTTTTGTGTTCATGCACGTGTGTGTGTGTTAATTATTTATTGGCGGTGAATTACCGTGGGTAACTATATGTGGGTTACTTGCACATAAGGGAATGTGAAGTCTTGGACTGGTCTCCCTGTAGTGTTTGTATTTATGTGTGTGAAAAGGGGGGAAACAGAAAATGGCAAGAAGAGAAACATGCACTGTCCATCCTAGAGCTCCCCAGAAAAATTAATCTCTATATCTCCAGAAGCCAAAGATCCTAAAAAGAGAGATCCAGAAGAAAGTGATTTCTGGGCAAAGGTTAATCTTTCTAGACCTGATTCTCCCTTGTACGTTAGAGGGTATTTATGCCTTTGCAAAGTAGCATTAAGTGTCGGCAAATCAAAAAGGCAAGACTTCAGCACCATCCTTCCTCTGAGCGCAAACCAGGGAGCATCTGACTCCCAGTCAGCAGTCTCTCCAGCAGTTGCTGCATCAGCTGGAGGGCTGAGCCCAGCAGGACTCTCCACTTCCCCAGTTTAGCCCATTTTCTTCCAGTCAGTCACCAAAGAATCAGCTACAGAGCTCCCACAGATCAGCAGGGCAGAAGACCCCTCTCGCTGTGCACTTTTTCTCATCTCTAAGTAATCATGTGTGAAGACAGGAGAAAATATTTACAGCACTATTACAGGACTTTCTTGTTAGGCATGACTACAAGCTGAGGTTTATGAGAACCTCCCTCCTGTACCATCACTGCAGTGTTTTTAGGGTTTCTTGCCCCTGAAATCTTACAATCCTGGAAGGAAAGGAAGTCACAGGGTTTTGTCATTAAATGCAGAAAGGAACATAATTAAGCCTTTTCAATTGAGAAGTTTTAGCTTGTCTTGCAGTGTATTGTCTTTCCACTATGCCAATAGCCTTCCTCCCATGACATGTGTAACTGTGCTTTCACTTAAGTAACTCCAGTCAAAAGTACGAGTTATGTTTTACTTTTGTGAGGTAATCAGTTAAATCTTTTCCCAGTAGTAACTGTGAACTGGCAAAGTCCTGCTGCTGATTTTCCTGGGTGTGCTGGGCTTTCCACACATCTGGAACAGCTGTTATTCCAGTGAATGGCTATGCTGCTGTCTGCACATCTTCCCCGGTGCTGAACAGCTCCAAAAAGATTTGCCCTCATCGCCTCCACAAACCTCTTCTGTTCAAAGGAAGAAAGTGGACGAAGTCCGATCACCCTGTCAGCATTTGGAGCTTCCTCCATCAAAAATTGTCAGTGACGATTAGTTCCTTTTGGGTAGCGAGTGAAGGATTAATTACACTGACCACAGATGGGCACGGTGCAAAGAATGTCGGTAAACTCCCCACACAGCTCTCTAAAAGTACTTTAATTATGGCCTGCATAAATTTCTATTCCAGTTTTCGGACTCCCTTAAGCAGAGACTACCAACTGTCCTAAATTGCTTGGTGGTTTGTTGAGGTGGAAATGTATCCTCTGTGGACTAAACTCATTACTGGGAGGTTTATTAGCGAGAAGGTAGTGTAAGTCCATTAATAAATGAGGAGTGAGGCAAAATCAATTATGATTTTAATATGACTGAGCCACTAAGCTGCTTTTTTTTTTGAATCTATCATTTAAAGGGAAATAAAAGAGTATGGGCAATTAAAAAGCAGTGAAGACCATAGCTGGTGTGGTTATTGATAAATGCAAGTATGTAAATACCTGAGAAAATTAAATGCACGAATCAGCTGAGCACAGTGATGTGAGTTCCCTCTGTCTTAATGAACTTTGTGAAGTAGGGTTGGGGAGTGGATGAAAGGGATTTCAAGACCATCAAGAAACCCAGCTGCCCAGTTTCAGCCAGGTCCCGCTCCATTATCGTGTGCACACAGAGATTTCTTCCTGACAGGAGTTTTTGTAAGCCTGTGTTTGCCATTCCCAGTTGATGCTGAGTGAAGGTTCATAGCTGTATTTTTGTTTTGTACCTTCTAAATGTGATAGTTTAATATGAAATGTCAGGTATGGAATATTTTCTGTGCACTCATTCAAACTGTTTTTCACTCACTCCCCAGTATTGTAAGAATGTTGATGTGTATGAATAGAAGTATCCCATTAATAGCTATCATTTCATTTGTTCTGTCCATGCCATGGCAGGATTTCTGGGCTGGTTTGGAGAACACACTTGATTACATGAGGATTTGATCCAGTACTCCCAAGGAGCAAGAAGTCCCGTTCTTTTCAGTCAGTAGGGGTCAGACTTGCAAAATTCTGCTTGACTTGAATAGTCATCTCGGCACCTTTTTTGTCTATTTTAGGAAGATCATTGTAATTCTGTAAAAGACAGTGTGTCTTTGATTGTCATCAGTTCTTGTTGCTTTCTTAGAAGGTCTACTTGAACCTCAGAGTAAAATTTTGTCTTTTAGGTCTATACTTTGAGAAGATAAAATGTGGATTGCTGACATTCTTGATGGCTTTGTGAGGAAATGCGAACAGCTGTAATTAATGGGATGACATGCTATAGTAATTTACCTTAAATGTTAGAAGGACATTTTCTTTGTCCTGGTTGAATGATTTAGTTAAACTGGATGAAATGTTTATGTTCTTACTGTAATGTTTTGATAAACATTTAGTTTAAAAGATTACTTCCTGGAACATTTCTACTAATGGTAGCATGAACATTTGCTAAAAGTACATGTAAACAGCATCTGTTAAAAAAATTCCTGCTGCTAGTTTGGCTAGAACAGAACTGATTCTGTTCAGTGAATTCACCTTTTGGCTCAGGCCGCTCAGTCCCTGCCCGGTCTGAAGTTA
>JANHGN010020057.1:47908-85238 GCA_024605025.1 Megaceryle maxima
GAGGGGGCACCAGGGTCAGGCCTCTTCTTCAACGGCCGCTGGCCGAGGAGGACTCTGCCCATTCTGCCTTTGATCCCGATCTGTGTGTTCCTGAATCCAGCTCCCGAATCCAGCTCCTGAATCTGGTTCCCATCTGCTGCTGGGCCCAGTCTGGGACTTCCCCAGTGCCTGCTCCACAGCATCAGTGGTGACAGTGATGTAAATGCCATCAGGGGAGTTGGGTTCGATATTGGTTTTGTATAGATTTGTATATATTTGAGTTTATTGTTACTGTTTTCATTCAAGCTGTTCATAGTTTTCTCTTCCACCCCTTAAGTCTCTTTCCCTTATTCCCTTTCTCTTCCCGTCTGAGAAGAGAGAGGGGTTAATAGAGTCTGTCACTCATCTAGTGTCTCGCCCAGCCCTAACCCATGACATCAAGCCATGATACAGCAGGAGGCACAGAGAGAAGCTAAGTAACTGTGCCTGTTATGGGCTACACATACACAGAGGCCACCTAAATACACTGACCAGTGGGTAAATAACCATAGACCTGAGATACCTTTGGCCTGTCAGATTATGTCCCCAAAGTGGGGAGGTGCTGATACCTGTGGGACAGGAGAATTGGAAGGCTCTGTGCTCTTGTGGCCACGGGGCATTTCTCAGGAAACACCCAGCGCAGCTGAGCAGAGGACCCAGCTCTTCCTAAGCCTCCCCCAATTGCCTTTACTGAAAACCACCTTCCCTCAGGCATATTCAGAATGTACCTGCAGATCTTTAAGTCCAACAGTGGGGCAAGAAGGCAACTAGATTAACTGTCCCTTTCATTTATGGATGTCTACAAAACAGCGCACCCCAAGAAGTCAAGCACTCCTGAGGTTTTGCTGTGGGACTCAGCTGCTGATTCCTGGTGCCACAAGCCAGGCTCCCAGGTGCTGTGACTTAGCAAGGCCTTTGCCGAAGGCCAGCTGGGCACTCAGCAGGCACAGCAGGACACCTGGCCTGGGCCGAGGGCACAGCTCTGCCCAGCTGCGCTTCCTGCTTCAGAGGTAGCTTCCCACCAGGCTTCTGCCCTCAGCAGTCACAGCTATGCTTGGAGAAGGGAGGTTGTAGTGGGATGAACGTGCACGTACTTGCTCTTTTGGGACTCTGAATATGCAAGATGCTCTTCACGTGAGGATTATCCTTGGACTGGGAACTGACCTGCTAATTTGGAGATGTTTTCTGCTTAGCCGACCACCCTGCTCTCCAGTGAAATGCAAGGTAAAGGGGGAAAGTCCTGAAATATCTGTTTAATTTTAAAGAATTACTTCAGTGAACTCTGTACAACTTAATTTTGGGCTGGAATGAAAGTTGTGTAGGAGTCCTCTGTCAGGAGCAGGGATGAAAATCAAGGGCAGCACCTTGCTGGCTGTAACTCTGCACTGACCTTTGTGCATACGGTGAGGACTCAGGTGAGGGCTCGCGCCATCCAATACACAGTTGCTGGCTGAGGTGTCTGCTTTCCAGCCCGAGTTTGCTCCTCTTGGCAGAGGCATTCCCAAGCCTCAGCATCAGTTCCCAGTTTAATATTTTCATGTGATTTCACCAGTATGCGTCAGTTCAAGTGAGTGCTGGGAACTGGTACGTGGCCTGCTGTTTCTTATGTCCTTCCGAGATGTTTCCGTGTTGTTCCCACAGAGATGTGGCATTGCAGCAGGGAAGAGAGCTGGGGGTGGAAACCTTGCTAAGTTAGGGCTAGGCAAACTTCTCCACGACAAAAATGCTCTTTTCTTTTTCGAAAGGTGTGTAGAAATAAGTGTGACTAATCCATATTTTTAAATATACAAAACTGAAAACCCCTTAAACCAATTAAGCAAAAAACAAAAGCCTGAAGGATTAAATCATTGACTTTCTCCTGTAAATGCACTCTGCAGAATCCAAGTGATACAGGGACAGTCTAGGAAACTGCAAACCCCTGAGCTTCCACCTGAAAACTTGATACTTACTTTTGGGTTTGTTTTGCTTGCTGAGTTTAAGTATGCTGGTTCTGTTCCCCAAGTCTCCCAAAGTCACTGTGCTTTGCTGGTACAGATACTTATGAGTGAAACTTAATCTGTGTATTTGTACTTAAATGGTGGGTGAAATTCCAGCTGCGTTGATGTTAGGAGTTCTCCAGTCTCTGTGTGCTGGGAATGGGATTTTACTCACTGAATTTCAAGGGAGAAAATCCTTGTGCATCCACTGAGCTTACTCTCTCACTGCTGTGTAGCTTCTCCTGAACTCAGCTGCTGCTGGTATCAAGGCCATCAGAGTCCTCATTAGGAGGATTTCACAGGTTTTGGCTCAAAGTCTGTTAGTGAAAAGGTTGAGAGGCTCTGGGGTTAGTTCCCCACCTGTTGTGAATTAGATGAAGCTCTTAGATGATTGTCTTCAATGAACTTGCACTGGTGTAACTGGAAGGTCATAGATGTGGGGTGTTTTTTTTTACTCTAAGGGTGTGACAGAGGGGAGAAAGCATTATGTTAAAATGATAGAAAAGCTGGTTTTATAGAGTATAATAAAACAATGTTTTGGAGGAGTAGCAACCTGGAAACCAAAAAAAGAGGAAAGACTGTATGTTTGTCTGAAGTTGCAACATCTGGAGGACCATCATGTAGTAAGACTTTAGTTACCCATCCTATGTGGACTGTGTTTATTGCCTGTCTATCCTGTTGTAGCAGAAATCTAGCTCGCTTTTCAGGACATGAAATATCATGGGTAGTAAAAGAAGTAAAATTATTTTCCTGATGACATCATTATATGGTGGCTTCAGAATTTTGCAAGCCAAATCTTTTCTAGATTTGGACCAACGAATGGAGTCTGAGGGAAGTCCTGAATAAAATAAAATCAATGAATTTTCAAGAAATGGGCAGCAGATTGAACAGATTAAAACACCCGAAGGATTGAATTGGATTTGTAGGTCAAAACACGACTCCCATCTATCCTTTCAGTTTGTTTTAAAACACCTAAAGAACCTGAAATGCATTTGGGTATCAAAAAGAACATAGAGATGGAGATTCCTCGGAGTGAGACATGTTTTCTTGGCCTCTATCGCCTAGATGAGCTAGTGGAGCTGAGACTAGAGGAGAAGAGGTAATGCAAAGAGCCAAACCATTCCTACAGTGGATAGGAGATAATTTTTATTCAGACTCCAGAACACTTTATTATCGTTCTAAATGATTGCGCTGTGTAAGGAATCAGTGTGCTCATCGCAGAAGAATAATTCTTCTTGAGAAAGAAGCACAACTGCTATTGAGTGGAGCATGACCTTTCAAAAACTGCTGAAATCTCTCTCACGTTTATTCAGAAACCAGTCACTAAATTAACCCCTCTGGTAACTAAGATGAGGTCAATAGAGTTGTTATCTCAAGGATAAATTTCCATAATAATTTTTCCAGGTATTGACCAAGCATTCAATATTTTTCAAAGGGGACATGACAAATTAATTAGTAACAATTTTGAACATACTAGAAAAGAAAGAAAAATAGGAAAAAAAAACCCAAACCCACAAAGTTGATTATTTATTCTTTTTCTCTCCATAAACACCTCATCTATATAGAGGTATGTAGTGTGCTATATACATACATGTGAGGTCACTTCAGTGTTCAGCTTTCATTCTGCCTGTACAAAAGAGGTGACAGATTTTTCTATCTTATGCTGTCTAGACACCTTCTGAAATTCAGCCTTAAATTTGGTACATTTCTTTCCTGAGTTTAGGGTCTTTGATAACTTGTTGACTTTGGTGTTTATTTTCAATCGAATGATTTTCTCTTTTCTTGTCTGCTGCCCACCTCTGAGAATCGTTCAAGTAATGTATTCTTGAAACTTTGCTGAAGAGACCTATAAATTACTCTTAGTCAGGCTGGCAGGCGATTTCAGCCAGTATTGTCTTATAATTCAAGCTGTGCAGGTCATACCTGGAATGTCAGAATATCCTCTGCAATCACAAACCTGATGATAGTGATCTCTGTGTCTTTTAGAGACACTCCGTAACACGGGGCAGGACTGCAGGTTTAAGTTTAAAAGGAGCATTGTTAATCTCAGGATAACTCTTTATTTATGGCCTCTTTTTATGGAGGTTTTTCTGGCGGGTGATTACAGCATCAGAACCTGCTCTGAGGCTAGGTCTTTTTCAGGGCTCTAAAGAAACTCACCACTGAATGAAAATCATTTCAGAAACAATTAGAGAAAAGGTCAGCATAAATTCTTCCTCTATCCACAGCATTAGCATCACCCAAGTGTCTCTTGCTTACAATACGTTGTGACAAAGTAAAAGCTGTTTCAGCTGTTACGTTGCGATGGCTGTTATTTATGGAACATAAAGGGATACTGAAACACAGAGGGGTTTGAAAAGACCAGGGTAAGATCAGATGAAAAAAAAAAAAAGAGGAGAGAGAAACAGGCATCTTGGGATGGTAACTACCCTGCCATGTACTGACAGGGAGGTTGTATATTTTTAGAATATACTGAAAGGAATGGTGCTTTTACTTAGGTTTTTATGGTTTACCATGAGATGCAATTTTCTGGCCTTATATGCAGTTGTAACAAAAGTCAGAGAGATTTTATGATAGCTGCCAGAGTTCATAAATGATGGCATACACTAAAATATTTATAGAACTGTAAAATCTTGATTTCTCTCTGGTTTAGCAGATGGGGTCCTAAAACTGGTTCCCAGATTGTCACATTTCTTTACCCTTTGATGACAAAGAAGCCTGTTATCACTTTTTTTTTTCCCCCCCCCTTCTCTGGAAAGCAAGCTCACTAGTGTAATCAAGTTCATACTTCCAGCCAATTATACACACCAGGATCTCATGAATTAAGATGTAAGCCCTATCAGATTTGTAATTATTCAAGGCAAAGAGCCTATCATTAAACACCAGGATCTGAGGATCATTGTCACCTCCCTGACCAATGGCCATGGACTTATGTCAGTATAATAGCTGACCTATACACTGGTGAAAATCTGCTTCCTGATCATCGTGCTGCATCCACACAGCACAGGTAAATGCTGCTTTTACTCCAGACGTGGTGAATTTAGGTGCTGCTTGGCACAGAGCAGCAGAAGAGCAGAGCTATTTGTTTCTCTTCAGGATGTTTTGTGGTCCTCAAAGAAAATGGATCCCTCTAGTGCTGCTAAACTCAGCTGTACTTCGAGATTAGAATTGATGGTTGGCAGTAGCAGAAGCAGAATAAATAGTCTGTGAAGCAGCATTTTTCAATTGCTGACCAGGTTTTACTCTGCATTAAAAGCCTTTTCATTAAAATTGAAGATGCAGAAGAAGAGATAGCGTCAAGTCATGTAATTGTCCTTTCTCTATTGTATTTTCATGAGAAAATCAAGGAATGAAGACGCAGTACCTGCACACCTCTACCATATTTCCAGTGTTTGTTAAGCTATATCATATATTCACACTTTGTTAAAATAATTGTATAAGCTAGGAAAGTAAAACAGGGCTTGGGGTCCCCATTCTTCTGGCAGCCATCCAGACAAACTAGAAATACCTCCAGTGCTGAGACTTAGTGCATCAGGCAAGATATAAGTTAGCAAAACAAAGAATCAAGAAGAGAGGGTCAATAGAAGGAAGAAGGGTCCTGTAAATTAAGTTTTTAATGCCTGAGTGCTCTCAATTTATTGTCATTTCTCTCTATTTAAAAGAAATATAAAAATCTGCCCACCCCAAAAAGTGATGAGCCTAAATGCATTTTAAGTTTGGTAGAGTGCTTTGGTTTATTGTTAATTAGCAGTATCTACTGGCATTATGCCTGTAGAGGTGGAAGACACAACAGCCAGGCACACATATCAGGCTGCCAAGGCAAACTGCAGCAAATCTGAATATCCCACCTCAGTTAGGTCCTTTCCTGAGAGGTCCCAGCACAGAGCACAGCTTCACCAACAGAGCCAAATCCACTTATACCAGCTGGGAGTGTGGGCAAGGGAAGGGGCAGGTTTCTTGTGGGATTTCCATAGAATGTACTTTTTAAAGTACAGAAGAAACTTTATTTCTTATCCTACAATTCCTAACTGCCTGACTACCCACTTCTTTTGTTGTTGTTTTTTTTTTTTTTTCTATCAGAACAGAAGAACAAATAAATGACACATAAAAAGAGCAAGCAAGGGAAACTCAGAAGTTAGAAGTATCTCTTATTCAGACTCCGTAGGCAGAGCTTTTATGCAAACTGCAGTGATTAGTATTTTATTTTAGATAGGAAATCTTTATTTCTTCAATAAAGTGACTTTCATTTCCAAAAAGGTGGTATTTTCTTTCTTTCTCTCTCCTCTTCTCTTTTTACATGTTCCCCTGGCACTTTTTTGACCAAATGCAACCCAATATCTTTTAAGTAGATAGAATAACAATAATAAATAGCAATATCTCTCTTTTTCCTTTTTTTTTTTTTTTAATAGCATTTGAAGAAGTATCTTAATGAGTATTTATAGAGCTTGGTTTATTTGTGTGGATATGAGAATTGCTTTAACCAGCTGGCCTTCATCTAGGCATTGTTTTGCTTTGGTTTTAAGTGAGTGTTGGGAAATGATGTTATTTGCATCCGAAACAAAGACAGTGTGTTGCTGGAACTTCTGTATGTTACCTCACCAACATATTTTGTGATTTCAAGTCAGACATGAAATCCTAATAGGGTACTGAGGAGACACTCAGCTGGAAATTTGTTGGTGGCTGCCTGGACGATGGAGACCTATCTGACTTTGGTTTGCTGGTGAGTTTGATTTGGTAGGAAACACTTGAGGCTGTTAAGTTCATTTCTGTTCACCTTTGTTCTCTTTTGGACATAGAAGAAAATTAGCTGATAGGCAGCATTCGATCTGTTGCACAGAACATAGAGCTGTGTCCTTCTTCTGAAAGAGCCATACGACCACATGAGAACCTTGCTGGAAGTGTGAGGAAGTATGAATGGACCAGTGTGTGTTTCGGTTCCTTTGGTGTGGCTTTAGGTCGAAATAATCGTGTTCTTTTCATAACAAATATGTGGGTGGTGAGAGATGAGACATGATCGTGAACTTGTTTGGAATAAAAACTCAAAAGGCGAATAAAAAAACCTAAAAATGCACAAAAACCTGCAAAGCGGGTTATGGGCTTCACAAGTTATAGTTGCAAAGTGTCATTAGATTTGATGGGTGAAGCTTTGGTCCCAGTGAGAGTTTTATCACTGAGCTAAGTTTTCCTATTTGGGTTTTAAGACAAGAAGAATAAGTACGCTGTAATTTACTCAAATTGCCAAATTCCTTATTTGGACAATGTTTTTTGCTATCTTGGACTATTTGCCTATTTTGTTCAGCATCTCAGAATGCCCCGGTTCTGTCTGGGAATGCACATAGTGACTTTAGAGGTACCCACAACCCCATGCAGGAGGGAAAAAAACCTGTCCTTACGTGCTCGCCTTGTCACTGATTCAATAACATCCCTGTTCGCGTTTATTTTGGACATGACCAGAGGTGAAGTAATTACATTCCTACCTGCAATGAGGTGAAGCCCTCGTGCTCAGTCTAACAGGAAATGAATTTCATAGACAGAAACATCTCTGATTATTCCAACCCCTTTTGTGTAGTTCAGCAAATCTGTTCTTGTGCTGGAAGAAGAGCCCTCTCTTTGCCAATATTTCCCATCCCTCCCCGCGGACAGCGCGTGGCTGGTAAATCAACACAATTATTATTCTATTCCAGAGGATGTACGGTGATTTACATTTATATGCCAACGTTTTCTTCCTCGTTGCCCCAGCAAGAGCTGGGAAATGATTTATAAGGATGCAGAAGTGCTGGCACAGATGTTATACGGCCTCAGCATGTTCGCCTTGCACAGCGTGGCAGACTCTTCTGGAAGCGTCGATGCAGAGGTAGAGCGGGAGGCAGCGCGTGTGCCAACGGTACCTTCCAGCTCCGGCGCGGGGCAAACCCTGGCCCTGCTGCTGGCAAATGTGTTTGGCATCCATCTTCCTAACAGGTCATTTCTACACGCTGCACTTTGGGGAGAAGGGTTGTTTGGTTCTTGTAATTAGTTGCTTCTGTTGAATTCCTAATGGACTTGTGGATCATAAAAACCTTTCTGTTGTGGAGCAGTTGGCAGCTTTCTTTTACGGATTTACTTGTTTTTCTTCTCCCCTCCCCTGTCTACTGGCCCATAGAGGAGGCTGAATGGATGCACAGAATAAAATCGTACTTGTTAATGGGAACCATCTTTCTCCTTCTTCGGAGAGGCTGGTGTTACTGGGAAGTTTGCCTTTCGTTCTTTAGTATTATTGGAGCAATTGAAGCCCTCCAAATCATTTAAATCCACATTTCAAACCTTAGCATTCGGGAAGAATAAGCCATTGGGGGGTCAGGGTCAGATTGTGACTGCTGTATTCCCTCCAAGAGATTCAACTTAAGTAGCTTGAAGATATTTCATGTTTCATGATGTAGTGAAGGGTGGGAGTCCACCTGGTCAAGCTGGTGCAGCAGTGGTCCAAGCGTTGCTGTTTCATAAATCTTGAATATCTGAGGCTGAAAAGGGCTGGCTCCTGGGGACAGGTATGAATCCTACTATTTTTCCTCGTTTTGCCTGGTCTCTATAAGAAAGGACAAGGAGTGATGGTTTTAAACTAAAAGAGGAAGACTTAAACCAGAGAGAAAGAAGAAATGTTTCATGCTGAGGCTGGTGAAACACTGGCCTGGGTCTGAGTTTTGAGAATAGTGACTAGCACCCTATTTTGGCCCAAAATTACCAGCAAGTGGAAAGAGAGGAAAAGCTCCCACCTCAGTTGTACCAGCAGAAATACACATGGTTAAGAAGATGAACCTGCTCCTTGCTGGAAGAAAGCACAAGTGGATTAAAAAGAAGTTTGTCACAGGACGTAAGGCAAAATGTTCCTCCCATTAGGAGAATAAATAAATAAAAAGAACTAAGCAAAGTTCTGTAATCTCCTGATTTGAGGAACATTGGTAACCTGAGGAGATTAGTTGTCTGTGGGTGACAAAAAACGATGGCTTGGATTTTGGGGGGAACATATTGTTGGAGAAATGGCTGCTTTAATGCACCAGGTCCATCCTGGGCTTGGCAGAGTGGGTTCCAAGAGTGCCCACGTGTGGCTCAGGGCTTAAGTCATTTGGCAGAGGAGTGGTAGATGATGAGGAGGAAACCAGAGGAAAAGGAATTATACCTTAGTCATGGATTTTTTGCTCTACTCTGCCCAGAGCCAAACTTCTGTAAATGTCAGACTTCGTGGCTTTAATTTAGGGAAGAATTTAGGCCCCTGTGTAGATGAAATTAAATATTGGAACAAAGACAGGCACAGATCTGGGGCAAATCCCCTAGATGAAATTAAATATTGGAACAAAGATGGGCTCATATCTGGGGCAAATACCCTCGCTCTCAACTATGCACAATCCCCTTGCAGGTGGTGGATTGCACTCACTTATACCAGGACTAATGTTTTCTTTCTGACGGCTGCGAGCACCGAGCAAAACAGGCTTTAGTGGCTCCCTATAGTAGTAAACAACCTCCCTGTGGGTCCTCTAAAACACCCCAACTCCTTCCTTCAGCACTGAGAGATCTCCAAACACTTAGTTCATAAACAACCCAAGCATTTTAACACACTTTCCTCCTTCTCCCAGGGGGTGTTCTTGGCTTGTGTTCTCTCCCTTTATTACAGCTTTAATCTTACGATGTGAACTGGGACTTGTTTACATTTTTATTTTTAAGGCATTTTTGTGTGTGTGTGTGTGAGCGCATGCACTAAAGATCTAAATTGACAGATGCCTTTTTGTAGGCCTGAAATGACATATCTAAGTTTTACTACCTTCTTCCTTGGATTTGCATTTTTAATTACTTGCATCATATTTTATTAGTGTGTTACCTGATGAAGAATTCCAGCTAATTAATTTCACCTGGAATTATACACCGGTACCCAAACAATTTATACTTGGCCATTTACAGAGACCAGCTGCGTATTTGGGATATCTGATCCCCATCTGAAAGATGGGGGGAAAAAAAAAAAGGCAAGAGAAAACAGCTGATTCTAAAAGCTAGTCCCTTTTTTTTTTTCTTAAGCCCTAAAGATATTATTATTGGCAGATATCCTTTATTACTCACCCTATATGCTGCACATTAACTCAGAAGTTTGTTCTAACCGAACATCGTTCAGTCAGATGACTTTTCCTTCAACCATTTCAGCTTTAATTTGTAGTAAAACTCATGTTGTTGCGTTCCAGCCATATGCAAAGACACATTTGTTCCCACTCCGGCATGACTCAGAGACGCAACTTCACTTTGACCACAAGTTTGTTGTTTTTTGGGTATTTTCTCCAATGCATTTTCATTTTCTAGGAGATTTAAGAGGGGAAATACCAATTAGTAATGTAGACATGTTACAAAAAGCTACCTGTGAAGGAAGGAAGAAAAGAGAATACAAAGTGTGACCTGATCCTGCAACCCAGCCGAACATCCGCGCGCGCATTCACGCTCGCTCTCCCTCTCCATGGATCTTTCTGGTTTGATTCTTTGTCTGCACTGACAACAGATGGTGTTTTAATAAAGTCCAGTAGGAATATTACTGTGAGTAAACAATCCAACGCATGCCAATTTCATAATTGCTGGGTACTGATACAGCCTCTTACCTGATGAATCCAAATTGGGAGGAAACCAACTGTGCACACACCTACTGGCAGCAGCCAAACCCGCAGCTGTGGTGTGCTCCAGCATCGAGCTTCACCACGGAAGGTAAATTGCAGCTCCAATCATCTTTCTTGGCACCGGGCTTGGGGAACAGCTGCCATCTGGCTTGTCATCAAAGCATGGTCACCGAGTTTCTGGGAGATGAAATAGCTTGCTTTTTTTTTTACCTTGACACGCAGGAAGATTGCAATCTTCATCTTTACAGGTATCTCTTAAAATAACATTCTCGGCTTCCTGAGCCAGAGATTTACCAAGTGGGATTTTCTTCTTTAAGTGATTCCCACGCCTATAGGGACTTGAAGTCTAAACCTGTTATATGCTAATTAAAGATTCACACCCACATGACTTGTCAAAGAGATAAATCTTACTCATTTGTTTTCATCATTAACAGGGGAAAAAATTGTAAGGAATACCATGCCTTACATGAGCAGATTTATGTGGAAATGTTGGGTTTTAATAGAAGTGGAGATGCAGTTAGAAGCATTATTCCCACCACTGTTGATATAACCCAGTATGGAAATTACAACTTGGAAGAGAAGAAAGGGGGTGAAAGGCAAAGGAGGGAATTCAAACTCTCAGGACCAGCATCCCCAGCTAGAAGTGACTGCACCCAGTACGGGACGGCCCATTCAGTGCATTATGTGATCATTATTTATCTACCCAGTCCCGTAAAGACACCTTGAGAGACAATGGCAGATAAAAGCGCACGAGGAGCGGGTGAGTTCCTCCCTCTGAGGTGACTAATCAGTATTTAGGTGTTTATTTTCTGTTGGTTTCTAGCAGGCCCCGGTGCTGCACAGCTACACAGAGGAGTAACTTTACTTCCCTCAGTAATTCTTCCCATTGAGAGTTCAGTCTGTAAATTCCATGCAAACATCTAAGCTTTTAACATTTTCTTTCCACTCAGATTGGGATACTGATGGAAATCCCAGATAAATCTCAAATAAATTAAAATCCCAGTTAGAAATCTCCAATATATGTCACTTTAGATATTTATTTGACTTTATCAAGTTGCTTTATGTCAATGAGAGCTAAGAATATTTTTTGCGTTACTGCCTTGATGTATTATGTTGTTGTCTTCCGAGATATTTTTACATCACCAAATTTGTGTTTTCAGATGGGAAAAAACTAATAATCCTGGAAAACTTGGAGCTGTGGTACTACTCACAGGCCTTTGAGGGATCAAGGTTTCTCTTTAGTGAAGATTTCCAGGCTCTTAGCCCAAGAGCAGAACTACTTTGCTCTGGAATTGGAAATTTCTCTTGAATTCAGAACTTATGATTGCAGTTTGCCCGCAGTGGTGGTTTTGTGCAAGGAAATAAGCAGGAGGGGCAGAGAAGGTTGCACTTGGAGTCTTTTTAATTCACAGCGGAAAATATGTTTAGGAAAAAAAAAAAAAAAAAAGGGAAAAAAAAAAAACCCACCACAAAAAAGGCAAATTTCTGAATAAGGTGTGGGTAAATGCTAGAGGATTGGCCTTTTTATACATTGCTAAATTAATGTTTTGGCAAGAGCTTCTGGGTTGTTGAACAGTCTCTCTATGGGGAAAAAGCCTTGGTGGAGCTCCAAGGCGTGCGTTGATGGTAGCTGCCTGACACAGCAGTTTGACTGCACAGTGCTGCTGATGGACAGAAAATGAAGCTGTATGGAAATGCTTAATAACTTTCTGTGGGAAAAAATCTGCTCCCAACAGAAGGTTATGCAGAAGATGAAAAGTTGTTCCCTCTAGGTTTCTCTAGCTCTGAGATTGGCAGGCCTGGAGATGTTGGAAGGTGCTGTCCTCTTGGTCACAGCTTGGTCACACCCACAGCTGGGTGACGTTTCAACACAGTAGCTGCCTACTAGTTCAGATTCTTGTCACCCCATGAAATTTCAAGTCTTCTGTGGAAGGAAAATGCTGCAACACTTCCAAAACATTATGGGGGCTGTGAAATGTGGTGGTTTCATCTGTGGAGCAAACTGGGATACCTGTGGCAGAATCATGCTTCTCCTCCCTTTCTTACCTTTCTGCTCCCACAAGTTGGAATCAGGTCCCATCAGCTCCAGAAAATATTCCAGTCAGGGTTCTTTGTTGCAGTGGTCTGTTGTTTGAAAGCCATGAAAAGAGGGGTGGGACATGTGAGAGCAGTATGTGCTATACGCTGGCAAACACTGAATTCACAAAGCCAGTGTTTTCTTTTACTTGAGAGCAGAGGTTGTGAAATCGCTTTCTACTCCGGGACCTGGGGCTCTAAACATTGACTTATAGTAGAACAACTTAATTTGGGCCCTGAGCCAAAGAAGAAACAATGAGAGAATCTGAAAATGGCTGGAAGAAGCAGTCATAAATCCAGCACTTAACTAAGGATTGATCCAGCACAGTGATAAGAGGTGTTTATCTCATCCATCAGCTATCCTTGAGATCGCCTGACCTGAAATCCATTCCATCTGGTACACTCGCAGTTGTCCAGGGCTTTGCAATAGCTAATGACTGGTCTAGGTTTCTATCCACGATGTAATACTCAAAGCAAGCTTTGCTGTGATTTTCTGAAAGAGGCAGTTGTGTGTCCCTATCTTCCTCTACCTTCATGGCATCTTGCAGTCGATTCCTGGCATCAGAGCTGTGGAGATGTGGTGCTGAGGGACGTGGTGACCTGGCAGTGCTGGGTTAATGGTTGGACTTGACCTGAAAGGTCTCTTCCAACCAAAATGATTCTGTAATAAAGTGATAATAGTCAGAGCCACATAGCTATTTCAAGGAGGTGCTTGGCAAAATACTGAAACTTTATTTTGGAATGAAACTATTTGGAGACCTTCCCTAAGCCTCAAAATACAGGCTATAGGGTATGCAGCCTAGCTGGCCACTGAACTCTGATCTCGGGTAACTCTGCGTCTTGTTCAACAAACCAAAGATCTGCCTGGACCCCCTATCCAACCTCACTCCCCTGAAATGCTTCTTAAAAGGCAGAGTTTAGTAAATCTAGATTTCCCTTGCTAGCCTACTTCAGTCTTCTTGTCCAGGTCCAGAAGAAATGTCATCAATATTTTTTCTACAAGAATTTACTCATGTTATTTGTTGCTCAATTGCAACATTTAGAAGTTATCAGGAGAGCTTACTGCAATGACACTGTCAGAGTTACCCACCGAGACAAGCTTTGCTTTACTGTGACCGGCCAGCACTCAGTGACACCTCCTCCTTGCATGTGACCTGTTGGTAAAGAACGTGTACATCTCACAGCTAAACAGGGGGGGGGATTTGGAATGGTGAAGTCAGTCTTCAGCCCGGCGAAGCACATGGTGAATTTTAAGCACATCAATACTGCTTAAAGGCAGCTGGACACTTCAGATGGCAAAACTGAAAAATGTCCTTCGAAGTGAAAAGCTCCACAAACCCAGTAAACAACTCAGTGACATGCAAGATCGGTTTTCTCTTACCAAACCTCTTAAACAAAAAGCCCCCAAAGCAGAAAACAATCCCCCCACCAAAACAGCTTCAGACTTGGTTGGTTGTTTTCAAGCCAGCTCAACACCCAGCATGGGGGCTGGATTTTTCCTAAGAGCTCAGCTCCCATTTATGCTCTTAAATATAGGCCAGATTTTTATAAATGTTCACAATCTAATGTTTAGTGCTCTTTGGACATCTGGCCACTTATTTCTATGCCAGAGCTAAAGCCTTCTAGAAATCTGGTCCCAATTGTGGATGCTTGGCTCTTTTGAAAATTTCACCCCATGGAAAGTACTTTTATAACAGCAATTTCGTTTTTTCCCCAAAAGGAAAAGCCATGAAATGTAATTATTTTATGTACAATGTCCACACTTCAAATATAATTGCTGACACTTTTTCTTTTTCCTATTAAAAGTCACAGACAAAATAGTATTTTCCCTTCCTCCTCAAAAGAATTTGGGGCCTATATGCACCCAGAAAGACAAAAGAAAGCTTTCTTCTGTTACTATGTGTTATTGCTTCAAGGTTGAAACAAAGGGAAGAGACAGGGAAAAGCTATTCACAATTAACAGCTATCATAGCATGACCTGACGTTGTTCTGTCACCTGTAACAGAGTCATAAAGTCATAGAATCGTTTTGGTTGGAAAAGAGCAACCGATGTGATTGGCAGCACTGTGGGGACCAGTAAAGATGCTTCTCTCGGGGTCACTTGACTGGTCTTTGTTCACAACAGCATAGCAATTGCAACTATAGAATTTGAGGGGCAAATATATAAAATAAAGGGTCAGCTACAATTTAGCATGGGAAAAGAAGATTCTGTAGTTTGACTAGTTTCAAGATCCTTTCAGGTAAAATACTTTTTTTTTTTTCCTACTGTTATTTCTAAGACACTTGGCTCCCATTGCCAGGGGAGGTTTAGGTTGGACATTAAGAAAAACATCTTCCCTGAAAGGGTTGTCAAGCCCTGAAACAGGCTTCCTGGGGCAGTGGTGGAGTCACTAGTGATCAAAAAGCCATGGAGATGTGGTGCTGAGGGACATGGGTCAGTGGTGATCTGGCAGTGCTGGGTTAACGGTTGGACTTGATGATCTTAAAGGTCTCTTCCAACCAAAATGATTGTATGATGCTGATGAGGAAGGAGGAAATGGGTAGAAGTTGGCAACGTTCTTAACCTCCTCCTCACCACCTCTCTCCACTCCTGCCCTGCGTAAGAGGATTTCACCTATACCATGTAAATCCTGGATTGTAAATTATGGGCCACTGCCAGCTGTTGTCCAGCAATGAGGACCTCACCTTTTCCTGAATTTCAAGACTTAACTTTTACATTTAAATACTTAGCCAGGATCCAAAGTAACAGTTTGGTAATTAAAATGCACCCTAGGGAGCATATAGGCAATTAAATCAAAGAGAATGATTAAAAAATAAATAACAATTACCTTGCCTAACTATTAAGGGTAGGAGAGGCTCTCCAGGAACCTATATTTACACCACAAAGCTTATTTATATCCAGGAATCTATATTTACACAACAAAGCTTATTTATAGCCTTAAAGTGATGTTACCACATGTGTGCAGAGATGCTCTTATCTTAGTTGGATGGAAAATCATGGAGCCCTGTGGGTCTTTGCAGGCTCACTGTATACCAACATCTGAACCTCGTGATGGGTCTGGGGAGGTAGGTGTGCACCCAGCAGCTCTGTCATTACCCCAGTGCACAGTCCCTGTCATTCTGAGGCATGGTGTGAAGGCCTGAGGGGAAAAGGGTGTGGTGAAGTCAAAAAGGAAAGTCTGCCTTTTGGAAAATAGGGTTTGATGAGTAGGTTGGACTTGGAAACCTGAGCCTTGCCCCCAGCTGGAAGTGTTTGAACTTACTTCCCAGGAGGAATGAGTCCTGCCGACTCATCTTCTTATCAGGAGCAAGGAGAGAGTCATCTCCCATTCAAAAGACCAATTTATGGTCCTAAGTACAAGCAACTGTTTCTTGGCTCCAAATAGGAGTTTTAAAAAGCTGCTTGACTCTGGGCTGCAGGTTGGCAGCTCCATACGGCAGAGAAGGAACTTTCCATGCATATGCTCGGTGCAGCGTTTGTGAACTGGTTCATTTTTGATAACCCCTCTGCCACTCAGCCTGGTGTTGGGACTGTTGGGACTGGCTTTCCTGGACACAGCTTCTCTTGTTTGTTGTAGGTGGAGCTTGACTTGACTTTGTGAATTTTGCTCACAGAAATGGGTACCTTCCAAGCTGCTTTAAAGCTCCAGTTCTTAGGTTTGTCCTCTGTTTCTCTCTCCCTTCCTGCTCCTCCACCCAGCTTGCTTTCTGCTTTCTACACCTTTTGTACTAGCAACAAACAACCCTGACGCTGCTTTCTTTAAAAGCAAGGTTTTTTGGATTACTTTTCCAAAGTGCTTGTCTACCTTGCACTGAGGTGGTAGTTTCTGAAGTAAAATAAAGAAGTTTTCATAGTGATGAAACATACAGTGCAGATTGTTAACTGTGAGCAGGAGCATAAATTGATTATTTAGCTACATAAAAATTGATGGGTTTGTTGTTTGGTTGGTTGGTTGGTTTTTTTAATGAGCCTTTGTGTATAGTAGCAGCAAGCCTGACGTGTTCCTGAGGAATTGTGCCAGAAGACATATCCCATACTATCATACACGGGTTTGAGGTGGAAGGGACCTTTAAAGGTCACCTAGTGCAACCCCCCTGCAGGGAGCAGGGACATCTGCAACCAGAGCAGGGTGCCCAGAGCCCCGGCCAACCTCACCTGGGACGTTTCCAGGAATGACAGACCATCTTTCTTAGACATTCCTGTCAGTTTTGGGACAAGATGTTTCACCTGGATTTACATGTAACCCAAAGGGCTTTTCCTACTCCATAATGAGAATAATAAGCGGTGGCACATTTCTATCATAACCAACATGTACAGAAACTGGGGTGTTTTTTGGAGTGAAAAGCTAATGAGCAATTTCACTCTGATTGAGGTGACCCATGTAAACAAAGCCATTTTAAAACTTGTCATAAAATTGGCTTTATCTTAAGTAGAGATAGCTGCTTAGTGCCAGAGCAATTCTTTAGATCACTAAATGCGGTGCTGGGATGGTCAACGTTTCAGAGTGAAGCACTTAGCCAAAAGATAATAAATAGTGCTTGCTTGAGTTCTCCCCTGGAGCTGGCTTGAGAAAGAGATAATTTACTCTCGCTACCCATCCAGTTTCACTGGGAGCTGCAGTACTGGGAGGTCATGCGGACAGGACTGACTTGCTTTTTTCTTTGGGCTTCACCAGCTCTTGTGGCTACTTCACGTGGGAGGACTGCTAGTGGGAACAAGGTAGAGAGCTCTGAGGGCTGGCACTGCCAAAACAGAAAGCCATGCACTTAAAAGCCAACCTTTCTGTTAAATGTGACCCTAGCCTGGGTTTAATAGGATGGACAGACAACTTGTGTGGAATTAATGCCTGAATACCATCAAAGTGCCCTTGCAAACAAATAGAAAAGGCAAAGAAACCCAATATGCTGCTTGTACGTGCGTGTGCAGCGAACACCTGATTGCATTTTCATTTACAAAATCATTTCGCCTTATTTGCCATGGGAAGCCTGGCTTCCTTCAGCACGCTTCTTCCCGGAGCAACCAGCCTCTGAATACCACGGCGGCACAGTCCACGTTCAGCAGGGCATTGGTCCCATCACGTTAGGCTCCGTCACATCACATCAGTTGATGTGACTGACAGAACCCGACGTCTCATGTCACAGCAGGGCACATCGCCCGGCACCGCGAGTTACAAAGACACACTTTCTAGCAAAGTAAAATAAAGATGAATTGAAATGATGTTGGGTGGGGGAGCACTCTTAAGGTCTTCCTGGGCAGAGGAATCTCACGGCGAGCTGTATTCTGGTTCGTTAATTTAGTGTCAGATGGGTGAGACTTAGTAATGCATCCTACATAATTAGCTACTCCAGAAAGGCTGGGTTTATTAAAGTGCAGGAGATGACGAGGCCGTAGTTCCCTCAATAAAGACACTATCTATGTGTGTGTTCAAGCTTGGCAGGCATTAAAGAAAATAGACACGTGTGTAAGTTGTATGTGGTTTTTATCCCTGTACACAGGTGGGCAACTGGATACAATGCCTGGGGACACAGGGGAAATGGTTACAACCCCGCATTGCGTTTTCCATTTTGGGGCCACTAGAGAATTCACCCTCCTGTGTGTGAAAAAGCTGCTAGTACCATACCGGGGTGTACTGGGGGGTGAAAGGACTGCCTTGTCCCCAGGCTGGGCAGCTTTTTGAAGCTACAGGTGTCTTTTGCCTTTTACTGTTAACCTGCAAGGGCCTCAGGACAGCTTTTGATTTCTGTTTGGCTTCGCGGCAGACGTACTTTCTTAACCACATTGTTGCTCCTTATTTTTTGCTGTTGTTCTGAGAGTTCAACAGAGTGCAGAGCTTTCTCTTCTGCTTGTTCGGCAGGCAGCGGAGGAAGAGTGGATCAGCTCTGCTGCCCTAACACCCTGTACTGCTGAAACCCTGAGAATGGTGAAATATGAACATATATATAGGCAAGTAGTTACGTATTTATGCAGTGTATATGTATTTCCTACTAATATAGCAGTGATAAGTGTGTCTTTTACAAGAATGCCTAGGTATATCTGTACGTATAACCATTATTATACATTAGCACCTCATGATCAACAGAGGCTTTGCAGTGCAATTTTTCTTAGAGGCTTATCAGTGCAATGATTTTTTTAGTCTACAGATTGCATCCCCCCTTCTGCTGGGACACTTCACGCTCCCTGTTACCCTACACTTAGACACATACTGTCTGTTTTCTGACACCCTTCCTCCACGCCTCATGTTCCTGCATCCTTTTCTCACAGCCCCTTTCAGACCCATCCCTTCAACCCTCTTCAACCACTCTGAAAGTACTTTCCCCTTGGCACTCCGGAATGTCTTTTGCTTCCCCCATTCCTTTATTGCTTACTGCTGCAATCGCTGTCTATGGGAATCAGGAGAGGGCTTCCTACCCTGAGTCAAGCTGAATTTCCTCACTGCAAGCAGTGGAAGTGGCAGCTCTTATCATTAGGGTGGTCAGCCTACCTTTCACTGGGGAAGCCTCCTAGAGAGGACAGCCAGCCCTGCTGAGATGGGCTTGGCACCCGCCTCAGAGGAAATAATGGGCAAGCAACTGCTCTTCTGGAAAGGGGGAAGACAATCTGAACTTTGAAACTGATTATTTCAGCTCAGCATTTTAAAACCACAGTCACACCAGGCTCACGAGACGCCTGGTAAAGGAAGCTTCAGGAAGAAGCTTCAAGGTCACACAAAGGTGCTTTTCCCACCTCTTCTGTGTTTAGAGCAGCTCAGCCTGTTGGCCTTGGTAACGGGCGTCTGGTTGAATTCACTGTGCATCTTGCTTTTCGTGTCACTAGAAACCATGGTTTGTGAGTTTCATTCCTTTCTTTTCTGGCTTTCAGGACTTTGTGTCACCCTTCCATCATTAAATGCTAGTTTGCAGTGTGTTAGCTGAGTAAACACTTGTATAAAAATAAGCCCAAACTTGGCTGTATGTGACAGTTTTTAGTTAAACACTCATTTATTCCAAGCCTGAACTGTGGTGGTTGGTTAGAGCTTTGCTACACAAGCACTGGCTGGCCTAATGGTGTCTGGAAATAAATCTTTGAGATGCCCCGAGTGTCTCCGTCTTTCTTCTAGGCTCCTTTAAGTCCTGAAAGGCTGCAAGAAGGCCTACCCAGAGACTTCTCCAGGCTGAACACCCCCAACTGTCTCAGCCTGCCCTCCCAGCAGAGGGGTTCCACACCTTGGAGCATTTTTGGGACCTCCTCTGAACCTGCTCCAACATGGCTTTGGACTTGCTAACACCACCAGCCAGTTGTGTGGGGTGCCACACAACTCTTAGGCATGTTTCAGGAGATCTCGGGGGCACAGAGCATTTCCAGTGAGCTGTCTGCATCCAGCTGTCCTGATTTAGAGGGTAAGAAACCTTAGGTATCATTTCAGGTCATATGGTGCATTCTGTGCTCGTTGGTGTCATTGCCAGAGCGTGGTCCCCCCATCTGCCCAGACTGCCTGTGCAGAGGCTGCCCCACGTTGGTACCTGAGCTGACTCCACAGCTGGGTTGGTGATTCAGCTGCTGTCACTGGCAGCAGTGGGAGCTGCCAGGTGCTCCAGGGCTGTTGTCACCAGGCCAGACGTGCACGACGGTATTTAAGAAGCTGAGATTTGTAAAGCATTGATTTATGTCTATCTGGTTCCATAAAGATATACAGACAAATGCAGAAGGCAGTTGTGAAATTCAGCAGCAGAGAACAGTTCCAGAGCAGTGATTTGTGAGCTGCTCTAGAGCTGCACACCCAGGAGGAGAAATCTCCACCTGAACTCAGTCACCCCCGTGTGTACATCTGACAACTCCAGTGGGCAGCACTGACTGCAGTAGGTGTCTGTAGTGCAGTGGATGAACAGTTGTTTTAATTTATATTGTCATGTACACTGGGCTTTTCCAAGATAATCTATAAGGGAACCTAATTCAGTAAGGTATGGTGAGTGTATTTCCCTCACGGTCCTCTGAAATCCACTGTTAATATATTATTTACTGTAGTATATAAAAGCTCCAGACAAATATTTCCACTCAACAGCTGCCTGATTTCTTTTTAAATTTACCCTATTAACATCTCAACACAAAACATGACAAAGTTTGAAATCACACTGTAGGTTCATGTGCACAGTTACTCAGTCAGCCATGATGTGCAGCTACTACATTACAAATGACAGTTACCTTTTCCTAACTAGAATCATAGAATATGAGGGACCACACGAGTACGTGAAATTCTGTGACAGTTAACTTTTTTTTTCCTGGTATATTCACCTCATTTTCATGATGATACCATGTTTTGTTTTGCTTTTAATTCAGCATTTTAATACAAGCCTTTTTATTTCTAAAATATATATTCTAAGACTTAGGTGAAAATTACAGTCAGATTTTCTGCATTCACCTTTTTATGAACATAACCTTATTTAATCTACCATCACTTATTCAGGTACTATTTGTCTTAGACATTTACATTGCATTTTAGACATGCCTTTTTAGGCATACTATGGAGTAAAAGGCAATTGCAGTTTAACTTTCAGAGAAATTGTTGTAGAAGTAACAATCATATTGGAAAGACAGATTTTCTGAAGATTTTATTAAAAAAAATTATGCAAAAGTGATTAAAAATTAAAAGATGTAGAGATTTTTTTTATATAAAGTAGGGGGTTTTTTCCACATGATTTCAGTGTCATAAAATTATATATTAAACAGTACATGTAACTGGGAATCTGATTCCTTGAATTCATCAGATTCAGCCAAATCTGTTGTTTTCTGCTACGTGTCAGGGTATTGTAAAAAATTCCTGTCATTTTCATCATTAGTTACTAGAAGTAAATATTCCTCTTGTCTTACCTACTGCTAGATCATTTTCTATGTGATGGGATTTCTTCACAAACGACCTTTTTTTCAATATTGCTTCTGTCCTCTGCTCATTAGAAAAATGCTTTAAAAAAATAATACAAATTGACTAATATTTAGCCAACTGATCCCTTAAAAGATGAAGAAAAGACCACATACTTCTTGCATTTAAATTATTTTTAAAGTATCATCGTGAACGTCAGCGTTGTATTAGCTGACTCACAATACCTGTTTTAAGCCAAACTGCACCAGCCCAAATTGAATATTCGTGATGTTCCTAAAACAATAATAAAAACATTCCAACTTTCTAAGAAAGATCCAACTGGAAAAGGTCTTTAAGGAAAGGTTCAGAGGTATTAAGGCTTTTTAAAAGTGAGCTCCTCAAGTGGGAGTTATGCACTGGAATTTTTAGAGCCCTACAAAGCTCTCTTGCTCTTTCCCTCTGAAACAAATAGGGTTAATCTATCCATCTGAAACAAATATCATTAAACAGCTGTTCTAAAGCATTTTGTGTCAATAGAAGAGGGAGAAATACTCAGCAGAAAGCAAATATTTAAACCAATTTATTGATTTGCATGATGAAAAAGAGTGGAAGTTTGTTCTTGCTGTTCTGGCAGAACACTCGCTTCCCCATTGCAATTAATTTGGCTAATAATCAGGCTAAACTCATTTTCTCAGCCTCAGTTTCAGGCAAAACACAAAAGGATGCTGAGGTTCTCGCAGGGTGTTACTTTATAAACACCTAAATAAAAAGGAATTGTGTGGGAAAGGATTTTGTCAGGGTGTTTGGGCTGAATGTGTTACGAACAAATTACGCAGGTCATTACAAATACGTGCTGACAATATCTCTGTGCAACAAAAGCATTGATACTGCCAATGCCAGGCTTTCAGAAATCTTGGGCCAGGTCATTAAAAGTGGATTAAAACCCAAGAAGTTAAGAAAAAAAAAAAAAAAAACAAAAAAGACAGTGTTTTATTTGCTTGTCTTTTTGATTGTGAACCCTGAACAGCCACATCCTCACTTTTTTTATCTACAGCTGAATAGTCAAGAAATTCAGCATGTTCAAATGGAAGCAGAGATTATCTTTTAACCACTTTGCTTTAAGGAAAAAAATACCCACACATCCTGATCTTTATAAAACTGGTAGTAAAAATGTAAGAGCTGGAAATGCTGCAGTGTAGATGCTGGGGATTTCTGAGTGCATATGCCACACCTTGTAGGTTTCATCTATTTACTTAAGAGAATTGATTTCCTTTCTCTGTTAGTGAACTTGTTGGACCTTCCAATCCAAACCATTCTATGATTCTATGACCCCCTGTTTCATGAATTCAGGTAAATTCAGCGGGGTCCAAGAGTATCTCTAGAAATGGTACAGACCAAGGTAACCGTGTCCCAGTGTTAAAATATCTAGCCCAGATTTATCACCCTGCTGGTGATGATCAAACAGATTTGTGTACTGGTGGCACCCGTGTGTGCATTCAGTCTGTGTGGGTCTGTGGGAGAAGTGTTGCTGGACTGCAGTCACCAACACCTCCCGCGTGCCAGGCGGCTGTGCTTTGGCTGGGAAGGAAATCATTGCTGACACAGAAAAATGTCTCTGAAGGGTCAATGTAAAAAAGCCCAATGACCAAGAAGCTGGGACTGCATGGTGTGATTGTTGTGTGGCTGGTGGTGGTTCACCCACGTCTGTCCGATCACTCCTGGTTAGGAAGGCACCCAGCACAACCAAGGGCAGGTCAAAGGGACCACAAAGCCAGCGCACACCAGCTCTCTGAGGTCTGACCCACAGTGTCATCTCATACCGAGCGGCATCTCGCTCACCAGAGTAGTCTCACGCGTGCTGTGATGTTCCCATACAGCCCGAGTGCTCTTTCTCTGGTCACATCTCCCATCCAACACCCTCCTGCTCCCACACAGCTCCGTGTCATATTCCACACGCCCCGTCCCGGTACCAAGGGCGTTTCTCGCCGCCCACCTGGCCACGCGGAATGCCCTGGTTAAGGAAAGGTTTTTATTTTACAAGAGGCAGCTTGACTTTAAAAAAAGACCAAATCTCATCCCCTGGATGTTTTGAATTCAGCAGGATGGGGAACTGATGTCTGCAGAGGTGACACGGCAGGGTAAGACACTCACGAGTTATGAGGGCAGATGTCAGTTCCTAGTGACATGTTTTCCATAACCTACTGCCTCTCTTTGTTTATCCATCAAATGCGATCTATAAAGCAACTGCTCATCTATTTAGTCTTGGGTAGAGCACAGAAATGCAAGTCAGACCTCAAATTTAGTTTGTCATTTGCCTTCTTAAAAGGAGATGAGATTTATGTTTATAATAAAGTATTTGAAATGTCATTTAATAGGAAAACAAATGGCAGTTGGATTCCCATGAGCAAGGAGAGGGGATTGTGAAACTTTGAATTAAACGGTTTTATCTTATCACACTTTAAGTTACATATTTTTATTCTAATTGTAAAAATTATCTGCCTTGACATATCTTTTCCATTATTTTTGTTAAAGGGTATTCATCAGCGGTGTTAATGATGACACAAAATTTTAATATATGCATTAAACATTTAAGTTTTAATATGTTAACATGACACAGGATGTGAATAATAACAATGTTTTATATATGAAGTGAAAACATATTTTATGTTGGAAATAGTTAGAATGCCTGGCAAGTGACTTATATCCATAACAATTTCATTTAAATATTGCTTTTGCACCCCATCTATCTTAGATGCAATTTTATAGTCCTTTTTAAAAATTCATTTCAGCATGACCTCTTTGAGGCTGCAACTTAGTGCCTCTAGCCTACATATCCAATTGCACTTGTACTTCTTCCTATTCATTACCTTTCAAAGTGCAGAAACCAGCAAGTGCCCAGACCTGAACTGCATTTCCCATTCTGGGACTCTTCAGGAATTACAACTTCGGTGTGGTTACGCAGTAATAAGGGTAAAAGGCGAGAGGAAATCCATCAAATGGCTCAAATATGATGGTCTACCAGATTTGATTTAAATCTTCGTAATTTGGGACCTCTTGGAACAGCCAGGTAGTTCCTAATATAAGATTATGTTCCCCTGAATATCAGAAGATTACGATGCATATATACAACAGCTTTCCTTTTATATCCTTCTATCAGACCTTCTGTCTTGCAGCTTAACAATGAGAGTCCTGATAGCATTAGGGAAAGGGATATCTTTGAAAGGATGCTTCTTAAAAGGAAAGGAAATGTTTTGGTGTTTTAATGTGCTTAACTGGGAAAGTAATTTACAAAGACCTCTGCAAAATTTCCAGCCGGTACTGGCTGATTATCACAAGATCCAGTTGTGCTGCCAGGACAAAACCTCTGCTCTCTGACCTTACACACAGCATAAATCCAAGCCTAGTTTTCAATCATGAGAGCGTGTAAGCGTCAACAGACCTTGCTGTATCCCAAAGGCTCACACTTTTAATCTGCTAAGGCTGCAACGTGCATTAAAAAATATATATATATAAAAAAAATTAAATCAGACAACAGGCATCTTACTGATACACAGCAGGTCTTGGAGCTGCAAACAGGCTCCCCTGTATGGTGGCCATTCTCATCAGCTGGCCGAGCATCGACGGCTCATCGCCGAGCGCATCTCTCACAGGGCTGGCTCCACCCCACCACCTCCAGCAGATTGGAGAAGTGAAGGAAGCAGGTCAGGAACACCAAGGAAAGGCAGCAGGTACCTGCACATCCCACCTGGAACAATTTTTTCTCCAACAAGGCTGAGACATTTTTTTTCTGCATCGAATTCCAGTTGAATCTGGTGATGTGATACAAGAAGCAATGGGGAGATAGTAGAAAAATCATCCTTTCAAACACGTAGCTTAAGAGCTAGTACCAAATATGCAAATATTAACATGCAGATGGGGTATTTTTTTATCTTTAGACATACAAGCTGTAATTTGCTTCCATCTTTATTTGTGTCTGGTATGCAACGACAAGCATTTAAAATATTTATGGTCATGTTGGTTCTAGTCCAACCCTTTGATCTTTCCTATTTGTATCCTTTAAATGAAATTCCTTGTTAATGAGCTACAGTAAAAAGTATTTAAATGACAGGTTTTCTTCTACATGTTATACACATACATATAGTTAAGAGCAGAAATGGATGGGTCAACATTTATTTTGAAGAAAAGGTCTTTTCTACTTAGTATTTATTCCTTTCTTTGTTATCTCATTTTAAAAAAGGGTGCGAATAAGTTTACAGGGGTCAGAAGGATTGTTCTGCCTCTGAAGACAATTCACCTACCGAGGCTCAGTCGCTGATGGAAAATTGCAAAATGGAACTTCTTTTTTTCCTGTGGTGAATAATTTATGCTTGGGAATGGTTTCATCACCGAGCACTCTTCAAGTCATTAAACGGAACTGAAGAAAATGGGGTGAAGTCATCATCAGAGAAGGTCAATTTATGGAAATACTGTTATCTCTTTCACAGTATTATTAACACCTACTGACACCTCCATGCTCGGCGTGGCAAAGCCGATCATTAGCCTATAAGGTACAAGCAAGGTCTCAAACACATGCTCACGAGAACATCGTTAGTGTAAGAGTGAGCTGAATGCAGCAGCTGTGAGAAGGAAAAGACAGGGAGAAAGGAGGGAGAGGCAGCTCTTGATCTGAAAGAGCCACAAACACAAACCCTAATTTTTACCAGGCTGCTGTCCTTGCCATGGCTCCGCACGGTGCTGTTGTTACCCTGTTGTAGATGCCTATTGGAATCTCCATCGCTTCGATGTCTGAAGAACAGCCAGAAGATCTGTCTCTCATTTTCAGGAAGCATTAACCTGGCTGAGTGTTACAAGGTTATCTGACTCCCTTTGAAAGCTGTACAATTGTAATATTTACAACACGTTACCCGGTAATATCTACTTAAAGCATATTGTCACCTGGGAAAAGTTTTCCTCTTCAAGTCCTCCTGCTGTCAAGCAGAGTGGCTCGCCTGTAGATTACGGACACGGTAAAGCTTTGAAAGCATCTGTCATGACATGAAAGTTCAGATAAGGCTACTTCCTTAGCAGGATTTTTGGCATCAGCAAGCACTAACAGTGCAAGTTAAAGAATTTGCTTAGCTGAAAATGCTCCTCCACTGCAGGAGTTTAAAAGGATACAACGCTTCAGTGACAAGGTTATATATAGTCCTTTAGAAATGCCTCTGAAAATGCTACACACAAACAAATTAATTTGACAGCATCCCACCTATGTATCATAACATTTAAAATGGACATAGGCTTGACGGACACACGATGGTGTCTGTGTGTAATCGGTATTGCCTGAGCCAGTCCCATTAACTTTGACTTGCAATTTTGACAAGACTGACAATCCAAGTGTGCTTCTGTGTGATGAAAAACACAGCAGATCTCAATCCTGAACATGGAATCTCCTCTTGTCATCAACACAAATCACATCTTTTATTTCAAAGGGAGATGAACTGTCCTTTCATGTTCTGAAAAAGGAAAAAAAAAAGAGTTTATCCAGGTTTGCTTTTTTCTAGAATTTTTTTTTTTCATGGAGCCTTCCAAATTGTAATGAGAATCCCAAATCTGACACTGACATGATCAATAAGAGCTGCTCAATGCATTGAATCTTAAAAAAAAAAAAAAAAAAAAAAGGCAAAAAAAAAAGCAGCAATTGACTTAAAAAACTATGGATTTAGGATTGTTTAAGAATATTCTTTTCTAAGTGATTTACCAATAGCGTCTTAGATACGTAGGAGTGAAAGACTTGTTTAAAAGTCAGCTACTCTGTCTGCCTGCTTTGAGAGAAGGTCAAATACACTCAGACCATCTATTTGATCTTTGTCTAATCTGTTCATAGAAGCCTTCAATTATGAGGTGAAAGAAGCTCCCTAGGCAGCCTCTTCCCGTCCTTAACAGCCTTTGCAGCTGCAAAGTTTTTCTTTAATGTCTAATTTAATCTAATCTTATTTAATCTCATCTAACCTCTTTCTCCCTTCTGAAAAATTAAACCAGTGATTTCTTTCCTATGTTGGGTGAACACGGAGAGTAACTGATGACCATTCTTTTTAAGACCTTTTTACATATTAAAAGCTGGTTACTGAACTGCTCCTCAGCCTTCTCTTTTCCAAACCAAACAAACCCATTTCTTTCAACCTTCTCTCACATTTTTAAACCTCTTAGCAGTGTTTCTGCTCTTGTTTGTCTGTATCCTTCCTCAAAGTGCCATGCTCAAAAGCAGGCTGCACATTTTACCTGAAGCACTCTTACTGCTGCATAGGACAGAATAAGGACCTCCATCTATTGTATGGTGTTCAGACACGTTATATCCTGGGTTTGCTGGGACACTCCCGGGCCAGCCATGGTCTGCAGGCCATCAGCAGGTTGGAGGCAGCCAGGGCAGCTGAGCTGAGTTGGCCACAGGTCTGTCCCAGACCAGGAATGTCCTGCTCAGTATAAAGGGGGAAGTTTGCTGAGGATAGAGGTTCTCCTGATTATCCTCTTCCTTCTCTTTCTGATTCTCCTCATCCCTGGAAGGACTCACCATTCTGCTCCTGAGGATGCTTTCCTGGTTATTGTGAGCACTGTACCTTTGCTGGGCTGAGTGTAACTTTACATTGGTATTAGTTTGGCTTTTTCAGTAAATCCATTTTCATTTCAACCCCTGGGTCTCCTTTCCCTTTCTGATCTCTCCTCTCTGCTGGGGAGGGGTCATCAGGTGATAGAGCAACTGCTACAGTTTAGCCCCAGATACCAGCTAAATGAAGACACCATTACTGCCAAGTTTTTTTCTCTTTAGCCATTTTACATTTTCAGTTTTCTTCTTCCCAAGCATAGCATTCCTTAGAATTTCATATTGTTAGTTTTGGATTATTTCAGTAACATTTTAGGGTCGCTGTGAGTACTAATCATGTCCTCCCCAGTGCTTGGAATCCCTCCTAGAAAGATGCCATCTGCCAATTTTACGTGTACTCCTTAATCCATTGTCCGAGTCAGTAATGTGACTGTTCAGTAGACTGGGCCCTGCACAAATTTGTAGTGTGAGTTTTATAGCAAGCCGCTAAAAATGATAAAGTTTAGGGGTTTTTTTGATTGGAATCCTTCACCTACTTCATTCATAATTACCAACCTAGCTCAACATACGAAGGCTTGCATCCTTGTGATGCATTTCTCGTGATGAAATCCCTTTACAAACGTCAGCATCCCTAAGCAGCTCTGTCAAGACCAACACGCCTTTGATAAATTGCATATAGAAACAATAATGCCTTTGCTTTTTATTTTTATTTTTTTTTCACTTCTTCTTCAGTCCATTCCAGGAGAGAAATGCCAACTACCTAAGTCCTTTGTCATGTTCTCTTTGCCCTGATTTATGACACACCTTTGCAGAGCAGCTTGGAAATAACTTTTGGGTTTACCACTGAAATTATAGCTCACGATCCATAATTTCCTTAGCATCTCAATAAGAACCAGTAAAAGTGTCACTGGGAGAGTTTCTAGACGCCGTACAAAATGTTCTTTCCTCACGTGCAGTAATTTTACAGAACTGGAGCAGGGATGTATGCGTAAGAATGACACTTGTTTTGCATCTGGGATTTGTGTTCAGAGGGGAGCATAGGATTGCTGAATCATAAAGTAGATTAGTTTGGTGTGTCACCGCTGACTAATTTCACTCACTAATTTACCCACGTTGCCATCAGTAAAATAGTACAGCAATAAAGCACCTAATTCACTTAGGTGCTTTTGTAAATATTCCTGCCTGACCATCTCTCTGGGTGCTCAGATGCCTTTTCATGTCTGGCCCCTAATAAATACTGAAATGTAGATGTTGCCTTCAGCTTACCAGCTTTACTTTAGCATTGCCTGCATTTCTGCCTGTCAACTGGATTTAGCATATTTGCATAATTAAGTTTCATTCATCTGCTACTAGATTATTTTTATATATATATATACAAGAAAGGGAAAACCAAACCAAAGGAGAAAGCAGGGAACAGCCTATCTTCATGAAGCACTTCAATGCATCCTGCCAGGCATGTTTGAGCAGATCCTATTTATGCATTTAGTTGGGGGGGGAGGAGTAAAGCATTTTAAGTAATTAAAATAATTCTGAATTCAATTTTAAATCCTGCTGGCACTATTTAGTATTGTATGAGAACTGGTGTTGAAAGGAAAAAAGAAAAGAGAAGGGAAGGTAAATGATCTTTTCATGGAGTAATGAAATAGTCCCACTGTTTTTGACGTGTAACAAAACTTCTGGGGTCTTTTGTGTCTTTTGAGCAGCAAGTAACTTCAAGTTTTTGCACATACCTGAGTGGTGAAAGAATCCACAGCAGTTCAGGAGGAGAGAATCCTCTTTAACTGCCAAGTTACTACTAAATAATAAAAATTTTGGTGTTGCTAATTTGGGAATGGGAAGCTTGGAACAAATCTTGGCATCTCCTGCAGGACTAGAATTGCTTCTGTCATTGCAAACCGGGTAATTGCAATGGAAGGGACAATTCAGGGCCATGCTCTGGAGACACAAAGGAGCGTAGCTTTGCACACATGCAGGAGAAGGATTACAGAGGGTTAATCTAGCAGTGAGACAAAAAGAATTCCTTTTTCAAGGGACCCAATAAGAAAGAATAGGGGAGAGGAGATAAAATGTAAAAGCAAAAGGGAAAAAGATATTAAAAAAATTTTTTTGTTGTTCTTCCAAAATTCTTCAGGTCTAAAGCTGGTTAATTTACTCCTAGACCATAAAAACAATGGCTTTAACAGAAGCATAGAACATAGGCTGTATCTCAGGATCCTTTATTTCAGAACTCCTCCTCTTCTGTCCTTCCACCTTTCTGATGGGAACAACTGTAACCACACCTTCCCAACATGTTCATAAAATCCCCCATGGATGGGTGAAATTCAACAGCTTCTCTTGGCAACGTATGCCAGTGTCTCATTCCTTTTATCACAAGATTATTTTTTCTTTCTCCCATGACATCCAAACCTAAGTCACTCTTGCAATGGCTTCTTCCTTTATCCTCAGTGGACATAAGAAGTTTTTTTGTGTGAGGTGATGTCAGCTGCCGTTTCATTGACACAAGGCCCACTTTGCTTCAACAGCTTGTTTGCTGTCTATCTGTCATTGTGTGACTGAGGATTTCAATGACTGTTGAAGAAGCAGCCCTGATACTTTCAGCGGTGACAAGTTGGTTCAAAATCCAGCTACTCTCCGTGTTAAGTACAGCAATGAATTAATACTTTCACGTGTGCTAAGAAACCAGTGAGAAATAATGCTGAGTATGAGACTCTGGTGAAATCCCCTCAGAGAAACTCAGATTTAGGATTTCTGAGACTGCCATGGCTGATTTTGAGCTGTTTCTAAAACTAAGTATTAAAGCAAATTTATGTTCTGAAACGAGATTGGGGGATTTGGGGGATTTCACGGGCATTGTTGTCTTTGTTAATCAACACGAAATGCATTGCATTTAGCAGTTAGAAATCAGAAATTAATTAATGCATGTTTCTTTTTTAATTGCCACTCTTGGAAGCTCAGTATGTTTATGAAAGTCAGGAGCAGTTCTTTCTGGCTCACACACATCACTACCCATTACCCAGAGCAAGCTGAGGCATGGAATAGGTGCAAAATAGGTTCAGATGAGGTTCATCACACATACTGGAGGTACAGATTCTCCTACTGTAAATTAGCTAATAATGTATTTAACGATACAGAGAGCTAAACGAGTGTCTCTTGTCTGACAAACAGCTGTATTTGCACTCCTACAGATAATCGGTGAGCACTCAACCACAATGAATAGATTGAACCATGCTGATAGTTCTTTACCGTAAGACTAAGTCAGAGTGTATCAGTGTAACACATGGTCATACATGTGCCCCAAAAATGTGGGACACATGTGCCAACCATCCAGCCACGCTGATCTTTGGGTACTCTGTCACCTTGCTCACAGTGGATTACTGCTGACAAGTTATAAGTCCAGCCTGGCTGGATTCAGCTCCGGGATCTGATCCTTTGTGATGCTGAATACCGCTCTAAGTGATACAGGCTGCCGACTGCAAGTCAGCACTTCGTGGAAAACGCTCAGGAAATGGCAGAAGTATGTCCAGGGGCTGCCAACCCCCGAGAAGAGACAGGGAAAACAAGAAGTGACTCAGAAGGATCCCCAACTCTGTTTTCTGTTTTCCTCCAGTTGCTCCTGTCATCAGAAAATACCCCCAAAAGGACGCGAAAGTCGTAATTAACGGCCAAAGTATGCGTGGGCCTCCTCCCGTGGTTCCAGGCATGAGGTTGTTGTGGCAAATGTAAGAAGAGGGCCTTTTTTGGGGTTGTTTTCTGTTGGTTTTGTTTTGTTTTGTCTTTGTACGAACTGGACCCAATCTCTACAGGCTCCAGGGTTCTATTGTTCCATTTATTAGCCTTTCCCAAGAAATGCAGCTTTAACCATTGAGGAGAAAAAGCCAAGTAGTTCTGTTTCGCTAGGAAAACCAACTACATTACGAATATGAAAAAATGTGAGGTCTGAAATGCTTTTCTTCTTCAACTCTTCCTTTTTACTGGCTAGGTCTCCATAGGCAGACAGGCACCCAGGTCACACAGCGGACTGTGCACCAAACTCTTGCTCACTGTTGGCAAAATGGCTTATTTCCACTTCTCCTTGAGTGCAGAACAGTTAGGAGTCTCCACTACAAGATCAGAGTTCCAGTTGCTTTTTTTGTGGATGTGGGAAGAGGGAGAATGCCAGGTTCCTGGGCTTGAGCTCAGTTGTCCTGGAAGACCAAAGTTTAAGCTCAGGAATTGAAATATGAAGCAACCAGAATCTTTCACATGTGGATGCAGGGTGTGTGAAGATTTCTTGGGAAGACCAAGAGCAGGTTAAATTGTCCATTGAAGCAGCACATACACTTTTTCAGTCTAAAACTATTTTCCGAGTTCCTCATAATCCAGTGTTTTTGTTGGTCTTTCATTTTTTCCACTGTATTTTGTGAACCAGGGGCCATTTGCATGTCTAGTTAAAGTGAGCAAATGGTTCTTTAAGCTGTGGAATTCTAGGAATGAATGAGCAGGCAACAGTAGCAATTGTAGCTGGGGTGACTTTTATTTACTTGTGAATCAGCCACATTATGAGATAGGAGTGGATGAGGAGAAGGTAGAAACACTTACTTGCCATGATTGGCCGAGATCATAAAAAAAAGACTTATTTTCTATGGGGTACCAGTGGGGGAGTGATAGCAAAAATATGACGTGGTGTAGATGCAGGGAAGTTGGTTAAGACAAGTATTGCCATAGGTCACTTGGCCAGCTCATCTGAAAGGAATTTTTTTTTCCAAATGCATGCTGCAGCTGTAGCATGGGCCGGGTCAGAAAGCCCATCTCTGAAGCTTTTGTAGAGGGTGTGCTGCTTGGCCAGGCTATTTCCCAAAAAACTCTTGCCTGGCATCTTTATGGAAGCAAGTTTTGTAACTCCAGGGCCTTTTGTGGGCAAGTGGACTCAGGGCTCTCCTTGGACGGGGAGTCCTTTGGTTACCTTCGTTCCCTGCTTGCAGAAAGCACAGGAGGAAAGCAGGAGAGAAGCATTCCCTGTGCAATGATCCAGCCTTGTGCAGCTGGCCAGCGGCAGTGGACAAGCTGACTCTTCATGTCTGCAGAAACAAATGCTGCGAGTACTCAACTGGGCTTAATTTGTTGCCTTTAATAATGACTGTATGAGGCACAAACCTGACAACGGCTTGAAAAGCAGCGATCAGTGTTGCTGGTTTGCATTGCCTGGGTAGAAAAAGCAGGCAGGGTGAATTAGAGATGGGCTGGGCAGTAATATGGGAAATAGTGGAATGTCATTACATAAATCAGTGGCAACGTCTGATCTCAGCTGCTCTCTATGGTCATATCCTTCAAAAGGATATTGCAGGATTAAAGAATATTTAGGGAAAGAGGATCATGATGGCAGGTAATTTGAACACCTAATGAGGAAATAAACCTTTCCCTTTAAAATTAGACTAGGGAGCATAGCATATATTAATAAGACTAGAGAAAGGCTTGGAGTTAGATTGAGAGTCTTCTAGAGCACAAGGAGAAGGGAGGCCCTGGTCAAGCTGCAAGATAACAAATGCACCTCAGACTGAAATGGTGCCTAAGCAACGAGGCCCAGAAGACATGGAATTCAAAGAGGAAATTTATCTGAACAGTAATAAGAATATGCAAAGCTATTGCACTTTTCCGGAAGACAGATTAAACCACACAAAGCTGGGTGTGAACATTTAATTCTTCTAACTCGGAGACAAAGATGAGAACTACTTTCATGCCAGAGAGCAGGTGCTACAGTAGTTGAGCTGTGGATCTGATGTTGTCTGGCACTTCATCTGCTTCCAAAAACCACTGTCACTTAAAAGAGAGATTTAGTTTTGCATCGGAATGTGGTTGCCAGCACCAAGGAATGGAAGGGAAACTTGGCTGGCAGCAGTGTCAGGGTCTGGATATTCAGCAGTGACACCAGCTAAGGATGTGAAATCACAGCCAGCAGGAACCTCCAAAAAAATGGCCAAGTTCTGTTTTCTGCAAAACCTGGAGATTCTAAGTGGCCTTTCAAGCTGAGGCCCTGATCCTGGAACGCACTGTACAATGTGGCTGCCCGTGATGGCGGGATCATAATGATTTCCAGACTCCTGGATGCAGCCATTTCCTTTTATTCCTGCATTCACATGCCCACACATAACGGTTTGTCCCTGAGTGGTACAGCTCTGAACAAAGCCCAGCTGAAGATTAAAGCATGATGTCAAAGCTGCCCAGCTCCTCTGAAGAGGAAACCATCGAAAGGCTGCAGTTACTTCAGTGCTAATGGAGCATAAGGATTCAAGCACAAGCCATTGTTTTGGGCATGGTTATTTAGAAATATGTAAGAAGATGTCATGTTTTAAAACTCCAAAGTGTTTAAGTAGAACAGACAAGCTAGGGTAGGAGGGAAAACTGATGCAAAGAGACCACAATTACATACTGGGGCGGTGGCTGAGCCAAAAATACACCTGTCTCAACATTCAGTTCAATCCCCCTGCACTGGGCTGCACACCAACTATTCATAGCAAGTCCAATTATAGCCAGAAAAAGGCTGTGAAAGGACATAACTCTCTTCTATGTGTGCTAGTGGAATTTTACTACAAACAGCATTTTCAAATATGAAACAAAGAAAAATTATTTAGAGCTATTGTGGTTGACTTTTTAATTTTTTGTTTGTTTGTTTTGGGTGGGTGGGTTCAAAAAAAAGAACTCCTTGTGCTGATTGCTAAAAAGGAGGGCATATACCCCCTAATACCTTTAAATCTTATTTCTTCTGAAAAGGAGCTCTTACTATTTTTGTTTCTAATCTAGGCCAAGTTCAGAAATCCTTGTAAAAACCAAGGGCTTAATAATGAAACAAAAAATAACCGGTAGCTTTATTTTTGTATCAAAAGGAGATAAGGATTAAAAATACTAACGTGTCCAGCTGAGTGTATTCCAGTTTGCTTCCCCATGGAAAAAGAGTCTGTAAAGATTAGGAACCAGGCTGTATTGCTTGGCACGTGAGGACCTATGACCTTGACCATGGTCATGACATTCTGGCTGAGCTCCAGCTGTCCTCAGAGGGTGCCTGGCTTCAACAGAACATGCAGAATAGGACTGGTCATTGACACAATTTAACCAGTCACTTCTGATTAGCAATTGTTTTTTGTGAGAACCATATAAAATCATGCAGAGATGCTTTCATCACTATGTCCTGAATTTACAAGCTATCTATACATCTGGTTTCCCCCCAGGTTGTTTCTCCCATTGCTAGAGCTGAAGAGGCTCCAACCATGCCCCGAATTTTGTAGGCTTTGTCTTTTTTTCTTTTCCTTTTTTTTTTTTTTTTAAATCCAGAAGTTGGCTTTCAGTTGTTCATGAAACCATGCTAAGATACCGAGTACTTGGCAGACAAGAGTGTTTGTATTTTTGATAAGTATTGGTGGTTCCCAATGAGATGTTACATGGAGTCCTAGAGAAATTATGCACGGGAACTTGTGGTTGCTTTATGCTTTCTGAGAAAGCAGAAAGTCACCTGGGGTTGTTTAGCCTGGAGAAAAGGAGGCTGAGGGGAGACCTCCTTGCTCTCTACAGCTCCCTGAAAAGAGGCTGGAGCCAGGTGGGGTTGGGCTCTGCTCCCAAGGGACAAGTGATAGAAGAGGAACCAGCCTCAAGTTGTGCCGGGGAGGTTAAGGTTGGATATTAGGGAAGATTTCTTCCCTGCAAGGGTTGTCCAGGGCTATCCCAGGCCTAATATTTATTCCTAAGTGGCATTAGGAGAAGGTCCTGCCATTCTGCGCCAAACATTATGCCAAGTACAAGGTCTTGCACCTTGGGTGGGACAACTCCGTGTATCAACACAGGCTGGGGGTTGAAGTGTGTGAAAAACTCTGTCCTGGCAACGGAATGGACCCGTCAGACCATGTCTTACTTCACACCTATGTCTGTGGCAAGTGTTTATTTACATAAAGGGTAGTTTCGAGGATATCCACAGGAACACTTTGCTTATGGACGTTTAAAGATTAGGTTGGATGAGTGCGTGTCAGATTTTCAGCCTAGATAGGTTGGTTCACAGCTTCCTAAAGACACTGAATCTTAAAAGCATCTTTTTGGTGGAAGTAACCCACTCAAGGCCAGGGCAGCTGTGCTGTGCACGCAATGCTGGGTGCCGGGTTGCACCCGCTCCTTTTCAGGACAATAAAGCTGTTTTCCTTTTCATGCTGCAAACCAGACTCAGCCTGGTTGCATTAAATTCTTATGTTAATGTTCCATTAATTAATTTTCCTTTCTTTATATTTGCTCTTCATTGTTCGGCTTTTACTTTGTTTCACTCCCCATATAATTCAAACGTTTAACATTGTTCCTTCCTGTGGTCAGGACACATTCGCTGAAGTCCACGTCGCTCCCAACCCAGGCAGAGGCCAAATGGAAGCAATTAAAACCAGAAACCACGTTGTGTGTGCCCCCCAATCTCACACACACCCCCCGCTCTGCCCGGACCGCGGCAGAGACGCCGCTTTTGTAAAACCTCCGACTTTGGCCATTTCTCTCGCCGCTGCCGGCTCCGAGTCCGGCCCCGCAGCCCCTGGCCCCGCACACCGGCCGGCTCCGGGCCCGGCCCCGCAGACAGGCCCAGCACAGGCCGGCAGCGCCGGCGGCAGCGCCGCATCCTCCCGGGGCTCGGGCACCGCTCGCCCGCCAGTCGCAGGAGGGCTCGGGGGAGTCTTTCTGCTGAAATAAGGGCTTTATTATTGTTTTTTTAATTAAATTTATATCTCTGGCTGTGTAGGTGTGTGGGCACAGGGATGTGGCCCCCCCTCCCCGGCTCGGAAGGGCCGCTGCTGCCGTCTCCCGGTAGGTGGCGCCTCAACACCGCCCACCTGCGCGGGGCCGGCGGAGGCGGCGCGGCCCGGCCTGGCCTGGCCCAGCCCAGCCCCGGCCCGGGCGGCGGTAAAAGCCTCGCGAACGGCGGCCGGAGCCCTGCGCCCTTCGTTCTCCGGAGCTGCGGGTTCGTTTGTGGTGTGTTCGTTTTGTGTGTGTATCCTGCCGGCGGAGGAGGGGAGAGGAGGCTGCCAGGCGGGTCCCACGGAAGCCGGGTCGCGTTGTGCTCGCCTGACCCCGGGCCTCGGTGGCGGGAGCGCTTGGGGAAAAAGGCAGGAGCAGAGGCCGAGGGAGGTGATTCTGCCGCGTTAGTGCACTCTGGGGAGACCCCCCTGCAGTGCTGGGGCCAGCTCTGGAGCCCTCAGCACAGCAGAGACAGGGACCTGGTGGAGC